>RJWM01003219.1:0-115888 GCA_004363535.1 Dasyprocta punctata | reverse complement strand
ACTTCGAGCACACATCTCCTCTTTCACAGCTTACAAAGCCAGGGAGCCCTTCTTTAGGTTTATCTTGTCTAGTTTTAATTTTTCTAGGAAATAGCCTGTTCCTCCCATCCATCCAAGGGCATACCTTATTGTTCTTCTAAGGAAATTATGAAGTGAATTTTGTCCACAGTTTAAAAATAGTTAGTTGATCCTTATAACCAGAACAGTTTCATTTTAACTTGATTTATTTTTAACTCATACATGTGTGTGTATACAGACACTTAACATATATTAGGCCCTGTGTTGGGTTTGAGTTTATAGTCATAACCCATGCCCTGGTCAGTCTTAAGCATAGAGTCTGAAGAGTGAATACTAAACATAAACTACATGGTATGATAATGGTTTTATAATAGACATGGGCCAAAGTATATTACTAAGGAACTCAGATCTGAGTAGTTACTATCTTCTGAGATCTAAAGAGTAAGTAGAAATTAACCAAGCATTGGAAGGGTCTGAGAGTAGAGAGTGGTTCTGACACAATATAAAAGAATAAAATCCATGGGCGTAGCTAAAAAAGTTCATATTGCTGCAAACCAGTGGACAAGACAGAGATAAAAAACCAAGTTCATGCTATTGTTTACTTTAACCTGCAGCCAAGTTTTAATGGTTTAATGTCAGATATAAGACGTATCTGTAGCCAACAGAGACAAACATTGAAAGAAGTGATCCTTTTGAGGTCACTCAAATCACGGTATAGAAGTAACCCTCTGCTTTATCTACATAATGGGAAGATACCTACATTGATTCTCTGAATCTGTTTGTTGTCACATTCATACATTTCTCAGCACAGTAGCGATTAGGTCCTTCCACACCATTCACAGGTGAACACGTAGAAAAATCTTCCTAAATTATTAGTTGATTTTCTAAAGCTATAGAGTCCTACTTCTTCCCCTGGTTCTAGAGATATCAACAGTCTTTTATTCCAACTACAAGTCCTTATAAGGAAATACTCATGTATAGTTGACTCCATTCCAATGTTACAAATTAAGCAGTTTCATAACTGAATGTTTGGTAGCTTCATGTCTAATAGGATGGAAGACAGTTTGCAGACTGGCTCGGTGTAGCATGGCTCAAAGACATGAGCTGACACTATCATGTCTGCTTTCTCAAATCCTAACTGGAAAATGGAGAGACTGGACCAATTACTATTTGACAAGTACTGCAAGGCTCAAATAAGTTAGAATGTGTGTGTGTGTGTGTGTGTGTGTGTGTGTGTGTGTAATACTTAAAACAGGACCTGCAACACAGACTGTGTGCAGTGAGCATTACCTGGTAGTAATTTTGTATCTTAATGCTCTCAAAATGACCAAAAAATGTTTTCAGTAGAGACAGATATATGAAGCCAATACGTAGAGTCAAACTTAGATACTCTGAGGGAGAAGTTAGTTTCAGACCCAAAACTATTTTACCTTCAATTTCATTACACATGTAAGAGATATTCTGTCTCCTAAGGTAACTTGGGATAGATTCTGTTCTCTACAGCTAAATAACGCCAACTAAATAACACCCTAATTCAGACAATGAATTAAACAATAGGAAGTACTGCTCTTAAGCAAATTTGTATGTTTTAGAGACATCATATCATGTCAAAATAATAAACTATTTAGTTGAAATACTAAAGCACTGGTACATTTTTCAATAAGTGTATGTTAATCTAACTATTAATTTTATAATTTCAGTGTCTTCCTTATTACATAGATGAGCTTAAAAAATTTAGACAATGAATTATCACAGATTCTGCTTGTCAAATGGGTTAGTGGACTAACTGAAAAAATTCTCCCACAGGCCAGTGCTGAGACAAGACCCTGATAGCTATGTTGGTAACAGATATACTTGATGGTGTCTTGGCATAACCACGTGTTATGATTTAACACAATATGAACTGTCTTCCAAATGCAGCAGTACACCAACGTTTAGAGATGAGGCCTAGATAAGTAACAGGATCATGAAGGTGCCAGTCTCATCAATGAGTTAATCCCACCATGAATCCATTAATCAGTAGACTGTTAGGAGATGGTAAATAGTTAAAGCAAGTAAGTCACAGGAGATGTCCCTCTGAAGGCATACTCTGTCGTTACTCCCTATATATGTCTCTGTAGCTGTTTTCTGCCCTATCCGCTTCCTGACTCCATGGGGTGAATAACTTTTCTCTGCCATGCCCTTCCCCCATAATCTGTTTGCCTTGGAGGCAGCTAAGCAAGGACTGAACCCTCTGAAACCATGAGCCAACGTCTTTTCTCTAAGTTGTATGTGTCAGATATTTTGTCCCACTACAGAAATATTACTAATATGCCAAGGCATGTATAGTGGGTTAAGTCATTTAATCTTCCAACAAGAGAAATAAAGCAGAAAAATCAAAATGATCCTAATACTATAAAATGCTTTCTTATGAATGGAAATAAAATATAATTTTATTAAAACTAAAATGAAAATTATGTTCCTGGATTAAAACTCAAATAAGTGATAAAAAGAGATAAGCAACTCATTTGGCATAGGAGCAGTGAAAGTGCAACAGCAGAAGAAGAGAGAGAACCATCTAAATGGAGACATATTTTTTAGTCAGTGCTACCTGCCCTACCTCCGAATTATGAATTATGCTTTGAACCATTGCTATTGATCTTTTGGTATATGAGTTTTGTCATAGTTCTCAGGTTTAACTTCATTCAAATCATCACGCTGGAAAGTTTAGCCTGTCTCCTGGGGACATTCTTGTTTGCCCCTTGCTGCTGCTTACAATCACTTTTAAATAGACTTACCTGTTATAAAGCTCAGTATGACTTTCTTCTCATAGCTCTAGAGAAGAGCTTCCTTTGTGGTATAGAGATTTGTGTAGCCATACACTTCCTGTGTGAAGATTTTAGTTGTCAGCATAACTTTGACCTCTAATAGCATTTTTCTACCGTTGTTTGATCTAGCTCCTCAACCCATTGATTGTCTTGTTTGTATTTGCTTGACTATTATAAGCAAATGCTAGTTTTCTCTTACCATTTAGAAATACTTCATTATGAATAAAAGATGTCAATTGTTTTCAAAAAAAAAGAACAAAACCAAAAGGTGAACTTGAAACATATGGACCTCTACCACTACATTCCAGATAACTAAATTTTATCCTTGCTTCAAGCTCACTAGCCTCTCTCTCCATAGGAACTGCATCACCTGATTTGGACATTCAGGAATTCACTTTCTGTTATCTTGTAGCATGTTCTGAATTCGCTTGATATAATACTAAACTTGGTGTTTTCATTTCACTTCTCAAGATTTTATGCTATTTTCCTCAAGTAGAACAGGGAAGCAATGTAGCGTACAGGAAAACACTCAAGCTTAGACTCACGAAGTCTCAGCTTGGTTTTACTTAAATTTTCTGAACATCACAGCTATAACAGAAATGAACTTGGCCTTATTACATTGCAAGATACGCACTCTTACATTTTCATTTGTACTTACTTTAGTAACTTAATTTTAAAATATGGGATTAGAGATGTTTACCTGCATAAATATACGCTGTACCTCAAGTGTTGATTGTGATTATTTAACCAATGAAATAGCATAAATCAGACATACTCACACAAACCGTTCCTGTGACATTTAAAAGATTAAGCAAAATAATGAATGAGTACCGATTGCTTCATAGCAACCTGCAGTAAATGGTACATATTATTATTAGTTTGCTGTTGACTACCTAGTAGCAAGACCCAGTGTCTTAGAAAACCTGATTTTTTTCCCCACAGAGTTTGGCTTCATGATTCACATACAATTAGGATAAACTCAGTAAGTATTTGGGGCTTTGATTTGCTGGAATAGCAGGTAGGATAATGTTGACAGATTATAGCAAAAAGACTGGCAATATAGAGAATATTCTCCACCATATCTGAAGAGAGGTTTTATATGATCTAGAATTTTAGGCAAAAGGACTAGACAGGATGTGTCCTGAGACTTGGGTACCAATCCTTATTCTCTTCTAGCCAATGAAAACAGGGTTTTGAAAGCTGCCTCCGGCAATATGAGAAAAACCTCTGAGTTGTGACTCAGCACAAGATTGTAACATTCTGATCTATCTTCCTCTAATTTTCTCCTTCAAGATCTGAAAAAATAAAAACAAAACAAACAAACAAGCAAACAAACAAACAAACAAAAACAGGCTGAATTAACAGGGAAAACAGATAGCTTCGGCTGGGCCCTTGTGTTGTGGTAATCTTCAAACCCGCATGCAATTTCTGAAGTCCTTTCCCATGGGCCGCTTCCAGCGCAGACATGCATGTTTTAGAAAGACTTGTAAACCACAACAAGAATTGAAGCAATCTGTCAGTCAGTGCACTTCCAATGTATCTGTGAAGTCTTGGGGATCTCAGAAAACAGCCCCAAAGCGCCAAGCAAGGTATATAGAGGTGATTCTAACACAAGAAAATGGAAGAAAGTTGAACAGTCTGCAGACTCCAGGTACTTCCCTGACCCCCAACCCCACCTCCCTGCTTCCTGCACTTGATCTGCTCCCAGGAACCTAGAATTCAGTGCTGTTTGTCCACGTGCCACCAGGAGGGGCCCTAGGTTTTCTGGGGGTTAAAAGCCCAGAGTCACCAGGCTGGTGGCAAAGTGCTGTTTGGTTTTATAAGTAGATGGTCCTGGAGGTTAGCAAAGCTCTTTCCCTCCCTCTGCTCCCTCTCCTGTCAATATTTATTGATTCTCCATAGAGTTGAGAGCACTATTTAACTCTTCATTTTCCGTTCTTCTCAGTCTCTCCCCAACCAAGGTTATCCTCTAATTTGGGATGAGAAATGAATCTCTATCTCTTCCAAAGCAGGGAAATCTGACTACATGTTATCACAAGTTTTCAAAAAGTAAGGAGAGCCACTGCACACTTGTTCATTTTAGATAAATATTCAGAGTTCAGAGGAGTGTGTGGGCTTGCCAGAAGATCATTCTTACCATGAAATCCAGCAGGGAGTAAACGTGAAAATTCAGGCAGACTACATGAACACCAACTTCTGAGAATGTGCCTTCTGCATGGGCAGCAGGTCTGCTCCATCTGTAGTGTCCGACTTTACCATGGGGCAGGAGCATTCAGACGCAGGGCGGCATGCAAGCTCTGAGACAGGAGAGGCGAGCAAGCTGAATGAACTTTGCTCATTTTAGAGTACAGGCAGAAGTAAGAGTAGGTGGAAATGAATCAGTGTAATAAACCAACATCTGCTAGAGAGGGAAGCATGCAGTTTCCCAGCGTGACTCATGGCCCTGATTCTCCCGAGTGGTGACTCACCTTGCAGAAAGGCTGGTTTCTAAGGAGACCACTGAGGGCAGGGCGGTAGCAGTCTTTGTGTAGACATTGTGCCCAGGTGGCTAGCAAGCGTGCTGCCTAGTGACCCCCACACCTGCACATGGTAACTGGACGCTTCCAGAGTGAGAAAGCCTTCCTTTCTTTAGATGCCATTAGCAAAAGAAAAGGAAATATTTCTTAAGGTTATTCACAGACTCTCACACCTGCTAATAATGAAGTCCTTTGTCTGCCTACAATGTGCAATTGACTCACGTTCAACAGAGCTGTATGCTGCCAGTCCTATTTGGAATGAATTGAATGGATACAGGGGAAGGGTGCAGGAATAATAATTTTTTTTTAAAATGATGTTATTTACCAAAAGAAAAACATGAGTGCATGGCACATATTTTCATGTTTATGGCTCACATGTTTTGCTTATTATGTGATTGCTATGGTTTGAATATTATCTCTCTCTGAGGCCCATGTGTTAAAGACTTTGTCTTTGCTTGTAGATACTGGGAGGTAGTAGAAACTTGAAGAGGTGGGGCCTATTGAGAGGTTTTAGGTCATTGGGCATTTGACCTCAAGGGGTATTGAGGACACTGATGTCTTTCTCTTTCTGTCTCTTTTGCTTTCCCACCATAAGGTGAAAGGTTTTTTGTTCTTCATGTACTATAACTGTAATGTGCTATTTTACCACAAGCCCACATGAAATGAGGTCAACTTGCCATGGACTGGAAACTCCAAAACTGTAAGTTAAAATAAACCTTTCCTCATTATAAATTGATTGCCTTGGATATTTTGTTATAGTAATAGAAAAGTGACTGGCACAGTGACAGACACTGCTAAACTAAGAGATCAGTAAACCTGCTTCATCCCTCACTGAGCTTGTAGGTTTTGGAGAGCAAAGGTGGCAAACTTCCCAGAAAGCTGCTCTTTTGCAACGCACGGGTAGTAGAGTAAGAAGGTGCTATGGCCTGAAGAGGCCTTTCCATTTCAGTAGGCTACGCAGGCTGTTAATTAGCTTCAAAGAACACTGTAGAAGTTCTTACTGAATGAGGAAATTTGAAAATAATTATAATACTGTTTTCTAGTAAAGAAATGCTGCCAAAATATTCCAGAAGTTTCTTTCCTTAGAGAGTGAATTATTTCTCCTATATACCTATTTAGACCTTATAATAACTTTAAAATACTTTATCATAGACAGTGGAAAGAAAAAAACAAACTGAGCTAGTGTCAAAATTACCATAAATCCTAACTCATAAAGTTTTCATTTTAAGGGATATTTTTCCCCTTAATTTTTATGCTACTGATACTTTTCATCAAAAGAACATGGAAGCACTGTATACTTTTAAAGGATAAGAAAATTCAAAGGAACTTATTTTCTATTTATGTTTAATATATTTAGGTCCTTGTAAAGGAAGCACATAATTCTAACATCAAAATCAGGTTCTCACAGAGTTGGACTTTTTTTTTTTTTTTTTGTGACACCAAGGATCAAACTCACAACCTCGAGCCTGCCAGGCAGGTACTCAAACCAAGCTCCCAGCCCTAGATTTTTGAGGCAGGGTCGCACTATGTAGCTCAGATGGGCCTTGCACTTGCCTTGTAGCCCAAATTGGCCTCAAACTCACAACGCTCTGCCTACCTCAGCCTCCCAAGTGCTGGGATTAAAGACGTGCGCCACCACACCCGGCTTGGAGTTGGACTTTTCAAGAAAGTCTAAGGTAACTTTGTTACCTAAAAGTAAATCTTCCTGAAGAAAAAAAAAATTAAAATTTAAAATACATTGATTGTCCTCTACCTTCTGTCTTCCGTTCTTTCACTCCATTTCTGTCTCTCCCTCCCTCTCCCCTTCTCTCTTTCCTTTTTTCCTCTCTCCCTCTTTCTCTTCTTCTCTCTTTCTTCTTTTCTGCTTCCTATTTATTTCTTCCTTCCTTCCATTAGTAAGCATTTTCTTAATCCCTGATTTGACCACATGCTAGTCTTCTGTTTTTGATCCAGGGTTTGTCGAAAGATACACACAAAGATGGTATCTCAAGATCCTACCAAAGAGTCAAGAAAGCAAGGTGGGTTCATTGATAAATAAAAAGGAGGGAAGGCCAGTGCAGAAAGATGATGTGTTATTCTTTATTTTTTACAAGTATTGTAACACCAAATTAGGAGTGAAAGCATCATACGTTTACAAGATGCAAAGAGGATAGAAACTTTTGGAGATATGACAGGTGGGCGGAAAAGAGGCATATGAGATACAACTATATCTCTTTGACACATTTATACTTCAAAATTACATTTCATCTGGCAATGTTTGGCACTATATGTAGTTTTTCTGAGAAATAAAAAGGACCAGCATGGTACAAGGTAAAAGGAATGAAATTATTGGTGTTTCCTCAAGCCAAGCTTTGGGCATTGGGGTAAATGGAAGAAGGAAATGCTTCACATTCATTTCATTGTTTTTTCTTGGTTCAGAATTAGAGAAGGACCTTGCAATTGAAGGTCAAAAACCAAATTAAGAACAAATAACATTCATTCTATTTTTGTTTGAAATATAAGGATATGCAGTGGATGACTTAAGGTGTTCTTCTGAAAATCCAGATGTGCTCTTCATCCTGCTACGCTCCTGGAACTCTACTAGCAGATGTTCTCTATCCCTAAGGAGCTCATGACATCACTGGGTCAACAGACACTTGAACAACAAATATAATGTAGAATGCTATGGCTATAGAGAATACCTAACTGTGTTTCCCTGAAAAATAAGACTTAATGGTAAAAAAAAAATACCAGCCCCAATCAGCCTATCTTTACTTTACCTGCTTCACTGACTCGCTGCTGAGCAATAGAACAGTGAAGGCAGGTAAGGCAAGGAAAGGCTGACTGAGTTTGGTACTAATTTTCCAGGCTGGTTATTTTTCAAGTAGGTCCTCTTTTCAGGGCAAGTGTGTGTGTCCTTTTTGGAAAAACCATGAAAACTTTCATGAAAGACTGACAGAGTTTGGAGTCTGGTTTTGAACTAGGTTTTTCAGCATCGGCAATTCTATCAAAGAGAAAAAATGGTGAGATGGATGAAGAGTTATCAGGCACTTTAATCCAACAGGATGGAATTGTGAAGATACAGTTTCCAAAAAAAAAAAAAAAAAGAAAGAAATAGTGAATATATACTATAATTCAAAACAAGTTGTGGAAAGAGGTTCCAGTCAAGTACAGAGAAAAGTGGTTGAAAGTACAAACTATAGATTTTGAAATGTCTTAGAGGGAACTGGCAATGGTCAGTGGAGAGAGATTCTTTTTTTTTTTTTTCTTGCTTGCTTGCTAGCGTAGGAGTGTGAGGTAAGAATTCGAAGTAAGATTAATAAATTTCTGTTTTAGATATTCTTTCACAGGACTATGCATGATAACAAGTGGGAAACTCCACTTGGAGTGGCAGCTGGGTTTCCTGGGGGGTTGGAGATCTACAGGAAGAAAGGTTATTGGAGAGTGCCCTGAGGGTCATATCTGTGGGGTAGTGCAGACATCAGGCTTAGCTGTCTCTACAATGGATAAAGTCTCGCGATGTCCCACAAAGGGTCCCAGAATTGCAGCGACTGTGCAGAGCGGTGTCAGGTTAAGTTGATGGGCCCGGGTTTCATCCTCACATCAACCAGTCATTGGATAAAGGAGATATGGCCTTGCTCAGCTGATGTCAGCTACTGAGAGAGAGAATTTAGCTGTGAGGTCTCAGTTGCTATTACGCTCAGCAACTGGGAAACTGAATGTCCATTCACTATTTTTTAACGGAGAAAGAATAAAAATAATTATACAGAACTTCAAAACAAAATAATAGAAGATTAACAATGGTTTTAGCTCCTGACCCAGTTATGGTGTTTGGAATCTCAAGAGATTGGCAACACCTTGTTAATCTGCCAAAGTCTAGGAAACTTCCTTGGCGTGTTGTGCCTTTATTCCTCAGATCCACTGAAAGAAATCCTGTCGGGTTTTCTTGAAGGTTTCCTTTATTCACAGTCAGAGTATGTTAATCTTAGTCCATGCCTCTCATCTACTAGTGAAACGATTGTCAGAGACTCTTAAATGGTCTTCCCGCGTCTACCCTTGTGCATTTGCCATCTCTTCTCTGGATAGTTTTGCATCAATGCTGGAACCCGCTGAGTACTGAGTACACTCACTCCAGCCGAAGGGGAACCACTTTTATGGTGAAAGGAAAAATGCACTGTGGCCCCCGGATGATCTAAGGAAAAAAAGGAAGAAATAGATTTTAGATATTGATGAAAACTTTTAAAAATTTAAACCCTATAAATGTCAGCACATGTCAAACATGTGTCAAAGACTTTAGCTAATTAAATCATTCATTAGGGGTTGATTAATTAACCAGTAAAAAGTTGCAACCTTTTCTAAGGTGAATTTCAAATATCACACATATGTAAGCAATACGTGGTGCTGAATTAATAACATTATAAAATTGGCTTATTGGAGAAGAGACAAGAAATCGATTATGATTCCACTACATAAAAGTTATTTGTATCTAGGTCTACCTTCCGGGAGCCTGCACAACCGGCGTAGACCCCAGGAAGAGAAACGTGCACCCCGCCCGCCCCTCCCCCCCACGTATGCCTACCGGCACTTGGGCTAAAAATCAAGGACAAAGCTCTGCACCCCCCGGCCCCCCTAAAGCAACCTGCTCGTTCAGAGGTCTGGCTAAATTGCTAGCAACTAAGGTACATAAAACAACTAAATGCTAGTATTGTTTTGTTCATTTTGCAGGCCTGGGGCTGGCAACCTGAGCATCTCTTTGGAAGATGACAGTGCGCAATGTAACAAAAATGGGGGATTCTCTTCTGTCTTGTCATCAAGGCCCAATATTGTTCTCATTGCTTTGCTTTATTCTGATTAAGTTTTTGGCGTTATTTTATACTGTGTTTATTGGCTTTTTTTTTTTTTTTTTTTTTTTTTTTTTTTTTTTTTTTTTTTTTTTTTTTTTTTTTGGTTTGATTTTACTATACCTGTTGGAAAGGGCAACTATTCTGAAAATAACAAGGTATACTATAGTAGTTCTTTTTTTCATAGTATCTTTCTTTGAAGTTCTGTACTGGTTCTACTGCTTTGTTTTGATTGACTTCGTTCTGTTATGTTTTGTTGGATTTTACTATGTTTAAAAAATAAGTTATTTGTGTCTCTACGGACAAAAATCCTCTCCATTGCTATCAGTTATCTGCAACTCACAGAGATGTAAAAGTGTTCAAAGGCAGGGAAAGTTGTAGAAACTACAGAATCTGCTAATCCAGAAAGATGTACTTATATAGTGCCTAGTCTTCCATGAAAGAGATCCAGTAATCCTTCTGGGACATTTCAACGCCTTTCATATTTTTTTCTTTCATGAGGAAGAAGAAAGGAAGAGAGAAAAGAAAACAAAAGAAAAATTTTATGGATAGTGCTGGTTAATGTTTGTTTTCTTGAGAAATTATTCATGGCAAGACTCTCAAAAAAGCATATTAGTGTGGAAGACAAGATGCACACTCATGCCTTGTGTGATTTCATTATTAGTCACTTAAAACTAATAAAAGACAATGACAAAAGTTTTTGGTAGAGATAGAATGATGCTAAGAAAGATTAATAACCCTCTTAGTACCTTTAATCTAAATGATTAGGATGTAAGAGAAGGCCACAGTGTCAGTTTTGGAATGGGACAGTGTGGAGTTGCCAAAGCTACTATCTAGCTTACTCTAAATGTGACATTGATTCATCCATCTAGAGGGGTTTGATCAGTCTTTGATTTCATGAGTCTTAAAGTAAGTGATGGTCCAATTGCTTGGGCAGTGTCACTTTTCAAACCATAGGGTGTTTTGTGTTCTTTGGTAATGCTCCAAAAGAAAATTTAAAATAATAGTTGTGATGATGTGTAAAACAGGGACTATAAACTGAAAATGAGGAAAGGGACAAGATAATGAGTATTCTATAGCCATAGGATTCTGACATCGTAATTTTCAAACTAGACAAATGGAACACATACGTAAATGGCTGAATTTGCTTTAGATTTTGTTTGTTTTTAAAATACTGTGACATTCCACTTCTGTATTTCCACAGGCCCTGGCAGTTATAAAGCCATAATTCTCTTTATTTGCCTTCTCTTTTCTTTGATTCACACTTTAGAGGGGTTTTCAAACCCAGTCTCCTCTGCCTTTCACTACACAGTGTCACACTGAGAAACAGGCAGCTTTATCACACTCCAACAATTTTTAAGAAAGCTTACAACATAGACGGTGCTTTTCTATAAATCTTAGGGGATTTGCTTCTTTTTCCCCGCTTTTTCAAATCAGGAAGTCACATTGTGAACCATAAACAGAACTCATTCCAAAAAGGCTTACTGCTAAATTTAGGACCAACTATGTATTTATGAACTTGCTCAAAGTAGTATCACATTAGAATATGATCTATGAACAATAGTATGAACATATGTAAACATAGATCCTAAAAATGTTTTCCATCTGTGGGCTTTGGTTGTAGTCTCCTTTACTCTGAGGAACAAATGAGGATTTTATAGAAGGCATTTTTCGTGATTTGGAGGCACTCTTTGAAATACAAAGTCAGAGTAGAACTCCAAGCATATGTCAATGGACTGCAGACCTTGAGTATCATAATTTTCTGCCTGAGCCTCCCATTTGTATGTGGTGAGAATCTCCCATAGAAATATTTTTCGATCATTGACATTTACAAAGCAAGTTATGGCCACAGAGGGCAGCTTCCTGAAGTGCTTTCCTGCATACAAAAGAAAAATCACCTGTGTAATGCCAACTGAGACATACCAAACTCGTCTTCTCAAATTGGAAGGATCATGCCACACACATTTTGCAGAGGACTTCTCTGGGTAGTAATAATTATAGGTAACATTTGCTTTGTCTTTTATGATTTGCAAAGTGCTTGTAACTCAAGATGTTATTTCAGAAGCTCTCAGGGTGAGCCTTGTGGAGAGAGAAGGGAGAAGACAGCCTAGTCAACTGTCATTTCCAACTACCTATTTCCTGGCCTTTCCTGCAATGAATCCCTCCAAATAAGACTCTTTGGAAAGTATTATAAATTGTTGTCCCTATAATACTGTAAAGTACCTCCTTTGCAGAGTCTATTTGTTTCATGAATAAATAATGAGTTATTATTATGTTAGAATCAGTTTCAAAAATTGAGTGCTAATTAAAATTGAAAATATTTTAGAAATCACAACCAAATAGCTAGGAACCTACATTTAATTTTGGCTTCACATTCAGGACAGTGCTAAGATTGCAAGACTTTTGAGCAAATAGTAAGGTGTATGCCTTGCTGTGTATTTAAAAATTATGCTCATTTAATATATTCAGTGAAAATTTAAATGCTTTTTGGTAAATGCCTCCATTTTAAAAACCTACAAAGATGAATAAAGTCTCTGACCTCTAAAGCCTATACTCTATTACTTCATGCACACAATTATTATAATGTAAAATCCAAAGGTCCAGAAAGATGAAGACTTATAATCTATTTCTTGAGTAAATAAAACTAGAGCTACCCCCCACAAAGTCACGTTTGCTCCAGGCCTTGATGAATAGGTGGGCTTTGGAAGGATAAATGAAAAAAGGTTTTCCAAGGGATGGTAATAGCATAAAAGATGGGGAAATGCAGGGTGAGGAAAGCAGTAAGTTACCCATTAATGTAAGCTGTCCATTATGGTGGAAACATAAATGGATCACATTAGAGAACCTCATAGCATTCTTGCACAGCCCTGACATTTCTATGCATAAGCTAAGAAAAATAATAAAATCAAATAAAACTTAAATTTATATACATGACATGTTGTAACACAGAGTCATAGACACATGTATATATGTTTACCTTTGAGTCTGTAATTGTATATGCTAAAAACTCACACATTTACTTTGTAGTCATTATTTTGTAGTTATTATCTTTTATTTATTATAAAGACAGTTTTCTTATAATAGAAGCAATGGAGTTTCTTAAATTATTAAGCAAAAAGAATAAAATAAGCAACTAAAAATTAAGCACCCAAATAATTATTGTTCACATTTTATGTATATTCTAGCTGTGTATGTACATCTATGTTTTAAATGTTAGAAATAGTTTTCCTCAGTGAGCGCTCTCTACAAGTATTTATTTTGCTGCATGACCTTCTATTACATAGAAGTGCTATGATATATTTAACTCATTTT
The DNA here is from genome assembly GCA_004363535.1 of Dasyprocta punctata. Classification (NCBI taxonomy): domain Eukaryota; kingdom Metazoa; phylum Chordata; class Mammalia; order Rodentia; family Dasyproctidae; genus Dasyprocta; species Dasyprocta punctata. The sequence continues at coordinate 102,415 of RJWM01003219.1, read as the reverse complement.
CTATTGTTAGACATCTGGATGGTCTATAGTTTTTCTCCTAAAAATAGAACTGTTGATGAACAGTTTTACAATCAAACCTTTATACCTCACATCCATGAATATTTTCTTAGGGTAAATATTTAGAAGCATTTTTCCTATCATGGTGTATGCGTGTATGTGCTTGTGTTTGTTTGTGTGTGTGTGTGTGTGTGTGTGTGTGTGTGCGTGCGTGTGTGTGTGTGTGTGTGTGTGTGTGTGTGCGGTCTAATTCTATTTCAGAAATTCGTACCTTTCTTGACTCTCACTTGCCGTTAAGCTACATTATTTCTCAAACAAAATGATACAATGTCTCTGGAAGATGGAATAGTCAGAAACACAGTACATCTCTGACATTTGGGCAGAGGCATTTAATCATGAAGACCTCTGTGTAGGGAGTCCTCTAGCTGATATATCTTTCATTCAGAGAAACCCTCCTTTATCCATGAATAAGCATCAATAGCTATTCTCTGCATCGCAGATTCCTCTCCATTACAACCTTAGCCTTGAAAACACTTTTATCTACTCCTAATATAAGCCATCTGAAAAGCTAAGATTTGCTGCTATTCTTCATTATGCTGAGACTGATCACAGAGGCATACTGTAGCAATCACGGATACTAACCAGGCGCTAAGTAAGGGCAATTTCATTACAAGTGCACACTTGCATTTTATGCCCCTTAATCACTGTTACTGCTCCCCCAAGCAGCACATACTCCCAGTTTGGATTTTGACAATGCCTTCTTTGTCAGAGGAATGCTGCAATGAGGGGGTGAGAGAGACACTTATTGCCAAGAATAATTCCCTGGCACCCGACACAGAGGCAATTTCAAAAGCCTCTGTGTGCATTTACACATGTACCATTGGCACACACAGCCCTACCCGAAACAACAATGTTCATGCAGGTCACGGTCCTATTGGGCTCAGTGGTTTTATGTTCTCACAGCCTCTGGATGTTTAATGAGCTTCCTTTTCTGCCCACCTCTTCCAAAAACCTACCTGGTTGTGCTGAGGCCCAGGATGCCGTGGAAAATGCCCAAGATTCTGAGAAGTGGTCTATCTGAGAAGACTGAATGACCCACTTGCTACACTGTGCTTCTTTCTCAAAGCCTTTATTAACCTGGAGTCACAATTATTGAGTAAAAATCATAAATTAAAGTAAGTTAAATTAAATGACATGTAAAAAAGGTCTGACCTGTCAGAAATATAGTCAAGTAGAAATTTCAGAACGACCGTGATAAAGAAATCATTTTGATGGCTAGTGGTTGATTAAATTTAACTCCAAAATATTTTTCTGGTGTAGTATTTGCAGAGAATTCTTACTCAAGGTTAGTTCTAGATGGGTATAGGCCAACTGTTGTGAACACTCTTTGAAATCATGTTAACCTAATTGTGTTTTAAGTGGGAGGCTTCTTTGTTGTAGGTATTGAATGATGGGGAAAACTAAACCCATGGGTCTAGGTGGTTAACCACACAAAGTAAAATGTATGAAACAATGGCCCAACAATTCTTATTGGAGGAAGTAAGTGTAACAGCAACATAACAAGCGCTAACCACACAATAAACACTGGTCCCATTGGGATGGACATCAGGTGGAAAGAACCAGTACCTATTTATGCTGATGTACCTGCCAGAGTATCAGCCTGCCTTGTGCATGCTTGTGAAGATACTAAAGGCAACATTCATTAATGAGTAGCTGCCATAGGCCAGGTGCTTCTGTTACACACTGGGATTGCAAAATATGCATAGAAAAATGTAGCAGCACTACAGCAGTGTAGTACTGGAAGGAACGGAAGCAATAGTAGTATCTATCATTTACTAAGGTCTTACTAGCACTGAAGGATAATTCTAACATTTCCTTGATTGTTCTTAATAGCCACAAAGTACATTATGGTCAGATTATGTGGATTAGGTGGTTGAAACTTTGGGATATTAAATAACTTGCTCAGATTGCTCAGATGACAGTTACCAGGGTTGGAATCAAAAGCACTATTTCTTTTAAGAGCCCATTATTTTCTCTGTTGCCTCACCTTGGACAACCACAGTTTTTGGCTCTGCCTTTAATGAACTACTTCGTATCTTCAGTCTCAACATTATATGGGTCTCATTATGATAAAATCAGGTTAATAATATTTTTCTAAAGTGTAGCACAGATGAGTTTAAAAGGTGAAATGAGATAATGTTAAGGAGAACACTACTTAGTGGGTTTGGGTAGGTTGAGAGCTATATCTGCATGTCTCTGTATTAAATACAAGGCTCTGCACTTACTCAGTGCCCAATGCATTTTCAATGCATGTGTAGCATTCTCAGTGTCTGTGCTTCATTAATAGAGCATGGTTCCATCTTGAGAAGTTTGTAACTTAGTTGGTTAGACATTATTAATACACTCAAGGCAGAATAACATTTCTTGATTACACTCCTAAACTTCGAACAAGTGGCACAGTTATCAGCTCTGAGAGAAGATTCTTGAACTAGGAGATCTTGGCATCTAAGAAATTTGGTTTCAGGTGGGGCTTCCGTAAATCCTAGAGGGGAAGATAGTCCAGAGCTGTGGTTCTGTGGAAAAAAAGGCAAGGGCATTTCTAAAAGGAAAAATGCATGACCAAAGGTGTGGGAGTGGGAATGGGAAGTTTTTGGAAACTGGTAACTGCATTTCTTTGTCTAGATTACAATAGCTATTTTTCATAGCACAAAATGGCAGGAGAGGTAAACTTTAGAGAGTCAGGCAGACAACATCACTTAAAGCAATGACACCCACATTAACAAACTTGGTGCTTCCAAGAATATAAAAAAAGACACCAAAGAATCCCTTTTATTCTTTTCTCAAGACAGTCCTCTTTGTTGGGACTATATGTAAAAATACCAAACCACACATTTAAAAATGATTAGGTTTGTTAAAATAACAAAAGACCCTCAAAACACTATTTAGAGAGATGGCCAATCTGGACTCAGTGCCCTTAGCCCTATAGTTATTTCAATTTTCAATTATAACACTCATGTTGCTTTTCACTTACACTAGTTGTTTTCTTCCTCCATTTTCTGCATAACCTTACAATTTCTGTCTTCTTGGACTTTTGTGTATGTGTGTGCGATTTGGGAATTGAGCCCAGGGTCTTTACCCTGAGACATATCCCCAGGTCTTTTGTTGTTGTTGTTGCTTGAGACAGGTCTCACAGAGTCTCTAAATTCCTCATGCTGAGGCTCCCACCTCAGACTCCCAGAGTACTAGGATTACAAGAACACACCAGTGCACCTGGCTTATTTTCTTATATGTCTTTGTATTTCCAGGATTTAGTACCTAACACATGGAATGCATTTAGGATATTTTTGATGAATTAATGGAAGAAAGACCTGAAGTAAGCTGTATTTAGTTCAAAACACTGAAACTTTCTCTAGCACTTTATTGAGAAGGAAGCATAGTGCTGGTCCGAATAAATAATCCACAAGCTTGGGCATGCAATGGTTAACCAGCAAAACCCAAATCCTCTGTAGCCACAGGAACATTTTGGTCATACATCATAGGAAGTACAATAGTATAGTCAATAACTTCTGTGCAGGTCAGACACTTTTTTTTCAAGTAAATTCAATCTGTAAATTGTTCTGTTCTAGGCAAAAAGCCAGAGTGCATTCTCACTATTACTTTAGCACAAAGAGTGCACAGAATAAGGCAAACAGAGGGACAGACAGAAAGATTTCCTCAAGTAGAGGCAAAGGGACACTGGGTGTTTTGGAATTAAATAAATCTACTTAATAGTCAATGAAAATAGAAGGAAGTTCATTGCTTTCACTGGGAAGAGAAATTTCTCCTTTGCATGCCAGTCCTGCTGTAAGACCATTTCAAAACAGAGCAGCTAAGGCTAAAGAAGGAAAAAGGCATTCAGGACTACTGAGAAAATCCAAAGTTGTTGGAATTGTGAGCCAAGTTTGGCCAAGTTTTTTTTTTTTTTCCAATTTCAAGGGAGAAAGATTGGAGTCCACATTAGAAACATACATGAAAGTATGCAAAAATACATTTACTCACAATTGTATAGTTCACAGAGTTTGCTCATTATTTATTGTATGCATTCAGCAAATTCTCACTGAATCCTTCTGTGTTCTTTATTGAATACTGAGTTAAAATTCAGGGATTGTCACATTGGTGTTGGGAGTTGCATCTGTATGAGTCAATTTGATTCTCCACCCCATCCTTAACCTTGCTTTGAAATAGGCGTGAAAACAGAGAAACTCCCAAAGTTACACCATATTAGTCACTAGGCAAACTGATCAGTGATTTGAAAATACTTCAGAGAAATTATTCTGAGGCACAGTGTATTGGGTCTGGAGTAAAAATAACCTGTGAGTGTTTCATCTGAGGCCTGAGATGCTACTCTGTAGCAGGAAACCACGAGCAGCGGGGCTGGAGACAATAATTGACAGGCTTCCTCTGCTCTGTACCGCACCACAGAGATTTTGAAGTTGTACTTCTATTTCTACCTCACAAAGTGGGCTGCAGCAATCAATAACACAATATGTCTCTGCCCACAAGTACACTGGGAGGTTGTGCATTCCATGCTGTCCCTAGAGGTAGAAACCAATTGTTCATTCATTAATTCATTCATTAATTCAGTTTTTAATCATTTGACAAAGATGTTCTAAATTCCCTTGGGTTTGGTATTGGAGTGACACTGATACATGTGATAGACTTGGTCTCTGTCCTTATGGAAGAATAGAAAAAGAATCACAACTATACACAAATAAAAATGAATGTAGTCGATGTTTTACTAGGAGAAAAGGAGGTACTCACAATGAGGAAAATAATGTGTTTGGAGATTTGAGAATAGAAAGTAGGGATGAGGAAAACTTTGCAGGAACTGATATTTATAATGATTTTCAAGGCAATTTTAAAAAGGCATTAAGAGTATTACAAGTAAGGGAAAAGAAACATGAAATGGGCTTTTTACGAATTTTATGGCTTAATTTCAAGTCCATATTCTCAGAAACATTTGGAGCCACATCCTCAGAATTTTCATTGCACAAAACCTTGGCTAAGAGCTCTGCATATCAACATGCCCTTCATTTACAATTTGTAATATTTTCACAATGATTTGTGGAAGTAAAACACAAAGATGGTCACAAAAGGAACATCACGAGCCTGATTCATTGGCACAACAAATATTTCATGAGCTCAAACTCTATTCCAGGCATGTTCTTAAATACTGAGCAGACAGCAGAGAACAAAATACAATTCCTGTTCTCCTGTGCTTTTATGCCAGTGGGAAGAGGTAGAAAATCAATGTGTATGCCAGCTGATGGTTAGTGAAAGGTAGAAAAATAAAACAGTAAAGCAGAGTGAAAGGGAAAAGAGTGATAGAGACTGTGGTGAGCACAAAAGACTCGACACTGGCAAGCTTGAGGCCCTTTCTGAGTTAAGTGCTGAGTTAGTCACGTGGATAACTGAAAGAAGCCATTCTAACCTGACAGAATTACACGTGTAAAACTTCCGAGGTAACAGTGCAGTGGTCATATCTGATTAACACTAAGGAATATATTGTGGCTGGTGCAGCAAGAGTGAGACAGGAAGTAATAGAACCTGGGTTCAGAGCATCCAGAGGGGAAACCAAGGACAAGCACATACAGTTGCTAGAAGGCTTGGTTAAGTATAACAAAACACGAGAAGACCCAAGTGTATGAACAGAGTAGACGCAGATAAAAGAATCACTATGGGTACTACGTAACCCATGGAGAGGTGAAGAAAAAAACGTGGAAGGTGGGAAATCTGTTAGGAGATTGTAACAGTTATCCACAGTTCTATCATGGTGGCCTGTTAGAGGAACAGGTACCAAAAGATGGTTGGATTCTTGTGAATGTGGAGCCTCAGGATTTCTGGTAAGTTGGAAATTAGTCGAAGGAGAGGATGAAAGAACAAAACCAGTGCTTAGGAGTTACTTTTATCGAGATGGAAAATCATTGTGTCAGGCAATATGAATATGTTTTAGGCTAAATGACACACATCATCAAAGCATTCTCAAAATAGGCTATTATTTCAATTGGTTCTAAGGTGTTCCTAATTGTAAACATCTTCTAAGATATTCTAAATTTGGACCATGACAAAGTTACGAGAAGCTATGATGCTTGCACATTTTTTAAACCAGTGCTGTGGTTTTCCTATGTGAAGACGATCACAGACATTTTTCAGGATTACCTAGCATCTAATAGATACTATTTATTTACATTTATTGAAATACTGAAAAATGAAGGAAGGAATAAATAAACAAATATAATCTCCCTATTTGGAATTTGATAGCCTCTTGTATTTTGATAAGGTGGAAGATGGAAGAGAGAGAAAAGGATGAGGAGGACATGGAAAAGAAAGGCAATAGTGGTGTGTGCTACTGTGTTCCTGTTCGCAAATAAGGTGGACATGGCCTAGTCTGGGTTGAAGAAAACAGAGCCTTCTAAGCCAAGGTAGACCCATCTGATGGTGTGTGGCACAAACTGAGGCGCCTCAATGGTGGTCAGTGAAAAACAAGTCCAGTCTGGTTCACAAGAGTGTGATCCAATCTTGTTCTCGTTTGAGCCTCAGTGAAAGCCAAGGGTTAGAGCCCCACCTGGCATCACCAGAAACACTGTCATTTGTGATACAACACAACCTGCACCACAGTTCTGCTTCCAGACAGTTCGTTTGTCTCATACTAGACCACCAAGCTGGTGAATATATTTAATTTTACCTGAAAATTTCACCTACTTGTGAGACAACAGCCATTTGGTTCGAGCTCTCCATACTCACTATGGAGCACAGCAAATCTATTTGTCTTAATTATTTGTCTCTCATTGCCGAGACAAAATATCTAACACCCAAAGTTAAAGGGGGAAAGGTTTATTTAGATCATAGTTTGTAGAGGTTTCAGTCCTTCAGTTTAGCTGCCTTAATTGGCTGACTCCAAGGCAGGCTGGCATGGCAGAGGAGCAACGCAGAGCAGAAACAATTCACAGTGAGCAGAAGGTTGCAAAGCAAGCAAGAAAGGGACAAGACAAGCCTCTTTCTATCCCTTATATTGTATTCAGGCTATGATGTTTGAGTGGTGCCAAACCAATCAGTAGACTAATTTAGTAATCACCTGCCCTTGATTCTAGTATTGTGTCATGAATCAGTCACACACTCTAGACTCAGCCACCTCTGACAAAGCTCCACCTATGGCTGCATGAGCCTTTGGGGTCCATTGGACACAAGTCATAGCAATAGTAAAAAACTACGTCTGAAATCCCAGTTCCACACTTATGACTACATTAGGATACCAAGTCTAAACTAAGCCTAAATTAGTTTCTTCATTGTTCTTGTCATCTTTGGAAATAATTTCATTTATTTACTTGTGTTTGTCTGGCACCCCCTGAGAAAACAACCTACTTACCATGAACTCCATATATTTGTCAGCTTCACTATAGCGGGATCAAAATACCTGACACTCATGAATTACTGATAAATTAAAAGAGGAGAAGTTTATTTTGGCTTACAGTTTCAGAGAGTTCAGTCCATGGCTTACTGACTCCAAGGCACACACATCATGGAAGAAGGGTTTGGTAGAAGCACCTCATGGTAGCCAGAAGCAGAGAGACCATATAAAACCTTAGCCAGAGATATATCCTCCAAAAGTACACCCTCACTGATACAACACTTTCACCTGAACTCCAACACAAAAAGCACATTTAACTATGAACTTATCAAAGGACAAATCCACTGATGACTGTAATACCCCCATAGTCCAGTCACACTCAGAAAATACCACCTCTGAACATGTGAGGCTTTGGGGGAACACTTTATATCTGAACCCCAACTGTCCCTCATGTCTAGTAAGTGTTTGTGGCCATTGAATGAATGTACTATTCACTCATGAACAAGTTTGGAGGAAAACTTAGGACAACTTTGTGGATGTATGGGAGACCAAAATGATATTACCTACTTTTAGCAATACCCATTTAAAGTTTACACCATACTTACTGCCAAAATGACTTGATCATTTCCAGAAATGAAAATACACTATAACTTTCATAGCATCTTTATTTGGAAGATGTAATCTAGCATATAAAGATGAATACTTCAAGACAGTATTTTATGAATATTTAACTCAGCCATGTTCTTGGGTGACTGGGGATGCATGCTATTTGTATATATTATTTTGTAATTTATCTTTTATCCCATGCTACTAAGAATCAAAGAAATGTATTTGAAATTCATCTTTTTTAGCATAAAACTCATGTGACATGTTCATTTGTGTTTTGAAGTCATTGTGACAAAAGTTCTATCTTTGTGAATTTTTATCTCAGTGTATTTCTACAATATACTTGTGAAATTGAAAGCAGACAACACAATATTTTTAAACTCAAAGATTCTTGATAGACATTTGGCATATATCAGATTGACATGTTGATTATGGTATTGTTTTGGTCTCTTGTGCTCAATATTCAACATTCATTGGGTATTCTGAGAACAGAGTTAATGTTCCAAGAGAATAAACTACTCTGCCAGAAGTCCTGAAGCTTCTTATAAAATCTATTGACGTTTTATTCATATACTACCTTAAATAAATGAAAACTAAAGCTGGATTTTCAAATTTATGTTTAGTAAAATACCTATTAGTAGACCTTGTATGAAGCAGAACTTCTGACAGAAATTGCAGCATTCGTCTTTTGTGCTTCCATAATAGAATACCACAGATTGGGCGATTTTTAAAGGACCACACGTTATTTGACTGAGTTCTGAGACTGAAAAGTTTAGAACCAAGGCAGCAGCATGTTTGGTGTCTGTTGGGGCCCTGTCCTCACTTCATTACTTTGAATGCTGGGATCTCCAAAGTCTGTCTGATTTATAACCTTCAGATGTATTGCTGCTCAAGGTCCTGCCTCTTTATCAGATGACTGATTCTCAACACCAATCAATCAGCAGTTACAGACCCCTGGTAGACCACTGTTGTTCCTGAGCTTGACCCTGGCTCTGAGTGTATGTATCTCACCTGTTTGGAAATGAAATGCTCTACCTGCAGAGGCTCAGAATGTGGAATCATCTAGAGGTATCTACATGCTCTCTGCCAACCACCCACCATGTACCCTTCTCTTCCACTTGTTTTATTTCAGGGGCACTTAATAAAAATTACTTAATCTGCAATTTTATGTCTGCTTTCTCATAACTACATATCATTTTATGAGAAATTTTCCCCATACCATTAAGTGTCTTTTATTACCTAGTTTTAAGAGGCAGAATATTTTGTTTCTAAGAATTGCCTAATTTTATCATTCATTCTTCTATTGTTGGCTATTTAGGTTGTTTTCAAAGTTTTACCATTGGTGCAGTGGCTGAATCTGTATATATATGTAAAGACTTCCATAGTATGTACATATACATATGCATGTACATATACTCTCACTGCCATAAGCATTTTTGCAAGCATATATTTTTAAGACTTTAAAGACTCTTTCAAGATCTTTTTTTGGAGGTATAATAAGTAGATACAAGTGTATGAAGTTTCTTGGGCTACTTAATAAATGTCAGGCAAATTATTTTCAGACTTGGAAACTCCCACCAATGTTATTGCTTCCCTCACATACCCTGCCAATATTCATACTTTATAGAAATCTTTATCACTTTAAAAAATAAAAAAGTGACTGCATCTTAATGTATATTGAGCAATGATTTACATTTAACAAGTATTATGTGATGTACATTTAAAGTGATTTGTAATCTTTTGTAACCTGTACATTAAAACCAAGGAGTCACTTCTGAGTTGCTGACCTTTCTACAGTCTTCATGTTCCATTAAGTACTCTGATACTTAAAACTTCAGGTCACTTTTAGTCTTAATTATATTTTATTATTCTCCATCATTGCAGAATGTTTCAGTCAATTTAACCAGAAGGGTCTTTCTCCATCTTTTCTTCACTGGTTCATTTCCAGTTATAACAATGACAGATTTCTTGAGATGTTATATTAATTTTATGATCATTACAATGACTGTTTTACTGGAATGAAAGAACAAATGAGAATGAGATTCTAAGTTGAGATTTACTGCATGTATATATGCAGTATATATATACATATATATATGCACTTTAAGTGAGTAGTAGTTGGGTAGAAGCTAAAGGTCCTATTCTTGGATTCAGCAACAATTGTTTGCATTCCCCATCATAGAGAAAGTGATGAAATACCAAAGGTCAGTAGCATTTGCTGAGGTTGCTGCTGCAGTATTTTAAATTAAGCACAAGAAGTGTCCTGGTGCTGATTTCTTAATCACCATAGTTGTTTGACAAGACAAATGGGTCTTTGGGACTCAGGGCTTTTTGTTTTGTTTTGTTTTGTTTCTTTTTTCCCTTCAATGGAATGTCAGTTTCTGAGAGAAAAGTTCAACATCTTCACGTTCTCTATTAAAATTGGTCACATTCTGAAAAGCTGCTTCAGGCTAAAATGTTGCCTTCGTTGAAGTTCCATTGTTTTTAAACAATATGTACACTACTCAGTCACTTCCAAATGAACACACTCTTCAGTAAATATCAGACCATATCCAACTTGACCTCTAAGCACCAACTGTACTAGCCAAAGAAATGAATTAATGTATAACTCTTAGCTGTTTTCCACAGTAGAAGCTTTTATGCCTCCTGTAAAGAGCATTCCCTGATTCTCTGCAATAATATAAGTGGTTCCACTTGTAATGGTAGCTGTCATAGAATATCAAGCATGCACCAAACACTGTGAAAACCATATTTAGCTTTCACAACAATCTTCACTTTACAAATAAGGAGACTAAAGCTCAGGAAGATTAAATAAGTTTGCTCACAGGTAGCAGTGCGGTACAGACCTAAAATCTTTGCCTGAACAGCTTCAAAGGTCATACTCAAACATTATGCTTGATGCTTTCGGTTGTATGGTCTCCTCTACCAAACCTGCCATGGTGCTGTCAGCCCAGCTTGGACTGAGGCCTTTTGCCTTGCTCCAAGACACTATTTTTCTTCACCCTTGATCTTCCCTATATTTGATCTGGGCTCCTGTCAGTGGTCAGGTGTCATGGCTGGTCCTCTCCCTATTGTTGTTACAGGGCAGAGGACAGCAAGGGTCACAGGGCAGATACGGGGTGAGGGAAACTGTGTGAGGCTCAAGGAGTCAAAGAGTAGAATCCTGTAGCCAAGAAGCTGTCTTGGGGCTGTGGGGAAAGGTGACAGGTGGAACTATGAATGGGCTGAGGCTCAGAGTCCTTTGGGTTTGCTCCATTGTCCCTGGTTCTTTACTCAGAGCATATAAATTCAAAGAAAAAACTATTGAGCATATAAATTCAAAGAAAAAACTATTGCGATTCTCAAGAAGGCAGTTACAGAGTATGAAACCCCTTCTGAGCAGGATATGCCCACACTTATCACATGTGTACCCATGAAACCAGCTCTGGCAGCACCAACTGCCATTTTGAGCCTGTTATAATCTCAAAACCCTAGCAGGAAAACTGCCCAGTCAACGGAACAATGGGAGATTAAAAATAGATGTAAAGAGGGATTACAACCTGGTACGTGATATCCAAAATGACTTGCTGTCATTGTCCTATGATTCTGAGATCACTGAGAGCATTTAGATATGATTTTTTTTACCCTTAAAAATACAGTATGATTGGTGACAAAAGGACACAGGAAGAAATCATTGGCTAATATTAGAAACCTGTCAACCAAACAAGAATAGTAATATTGGAAAGCCAATTAGATGCAAAGCCAACTAAAAATAGAAGATATAATGTCTGGGAAGAAGAGGTTAAGATGTTGATGTAAGAGATTTTGGGGAAATTTCCTATGGGAGGAAATGACAAGGCGGACCTTGAGATAAGTGTCATAGAACCAGTAGATGACAGGCGAGTCTGTGTGGAGGTCTATCACACTCTTACCGATAGGCAGCACACACACACAATAAAGTGCAGAAAATCCAATTACCAGACTGAAAGTCTGAACTACTCAGCTTCCCTACATGATACCTTGCTCCTCACTTGTCTCCTACTTTTTACTCAACCTTCTTTTTTTGCCTCTGACTATGACCTTTCAATCTGATGACGAAATAAAATTTTGTGATTCCTCCGATCTTGGTTGAGCCTGCAGGAGGCAGGTTTTTCTCTTATCCATAGTTCAGATGTGTTAAGGCCCCACTATTTTCAGATGCTTGTGTCCTCCACAGAGTCTTTCCTGTGGAATGCACAAATTTGAGGTTTATTAGAACATAAAATAACTAGAATTTACACAATGCACCATCTCCTGCACTTACTTATCCTCAAGTCGCTGTTTTCCTGAATCCACTTTAGTCCTTCGGATTACGTGGAGGAAATGCTACCTTAGCCGAACTTCCTCCAAGTTGACTTGCAACATCTATATCTTTGCAGGCTCCCCAGATGTTTCTAATGTGCAGCAAAATCTGAAAATATACTGTTTTAGATGTATATAAAACTGAAGCTACAATGTCCTCTCATAAATTTTGATCAGTACAACTTGCTCATTCTTTAAGACTCAAATGCAAGACATTTCAGAACCCCATAGTCTTCCATAATTACAACTCAATTTCCTACCTCCTTGAGAGTTACTGTAGCTTAAATCTGAAACACACAATCTTTGCCTAAGCATTTTATTACAATGGAGTATTATTTTCATTCCTTCTGCAGTGTGTTAGGACTCAGAAAACCTGAAGTCCTCTAAGGCTATATAACTTAATAGTTTACCACTTTTTCTGTTATATAATTTAATGTTCAAAATAGCTGATGGAAGATTTGGGAATCAAGTTATTCTTGCTTTTAAATCTTGATTGCAACACATATTAGTTATGTGGCATTGGGCAAATAATTTATGATTTCTAAGACTCAGATTCCTTGCCTGAGAATCAAAACAGTAATATGCACTTTATAGGTTAGTCTTAGATTCAGTGTACAGCTAATTTAAAGTAATGGCACCCTGATAAATAGTAATCTGGTCTTTTTCACATTTTTCACTATCCTGAAGGGCAAAAGTAGTAATAATATTGTTTTACCTATATTATTTTTAGTCTTAAAATGTTTTCTAAAAAGCTAAAGGCATTTTGAAAATTGCAGGCAACATTGTTTTTTAGTGATGACATCTTAAATTTCTTGAAGGAAAATTATTTCCATTTTCATTTTTAACGTATATAAAATTTTGCTTTCAATTCTAAACTGGAAAAGCATTTAAGTAGAGTATATGTCTGTGTGCACATTGAGTCTTTATTCATGATGGCCTTAAAATAAAAGTTCCTGATTCTAGGTACATGCAGTCTTTGCTACCCTTGCTTAGTGTGTTTTCCACTATTTTTTCAGCACAAATTTTAAACAAGCCCACAAATAACTTCCCCATTCCAACATGCACTAACAAGAGTTTCACAGTCTTACTGCCCATTTAATGGAAATTAAAATTTAAATACATAGCTCTTCTCATTCCTGTTTTGTGCAAGGTTAGGAAAGATAATATTGAGGAGCAGTAGAAAGTGAAACTTTCAGTTATGGCCAGCTTGTGAAATAAAAAGGCCCAATGTATTTTTATTGGAATCTAAATTATACCAGTAAGGACCTAACATTTATCAAGTCCATTTGTAATTTCCATAGATTGTGATAAGTGAATACAGAGTCCCAAGAATGCAAAATAATAACAATGTTCTTAAAATTGAAAAACCAAGGACTAAAAATTTCATTACCCCAATAAATCATCGAATGTCACAAGATATAATGCAAGTTCTCGGAGTAAGACTGTATTGACTGTGTGTACAATTTAGTCTATTAGTATGCTCCATTATTTTGAATTGGTTAAATTCTTGAATAAAAATTTCCATGTTAGCAATTCTCAGCTAAATTATAAAAAGTAATAACAACTGCATTATCACCTCCCAGGGAGAAGGTTTGTCACAATGAGTAATGTTCTTCCTGCTGAGGCTCAATTCAGACGTATTTTGCACATCTCTTACACCAGGCCCTAATATGATTTTCCTTAGAGGGAGAGAGAGAAAGAGGAGGAGGAAAAAGAGGAGAAGGAGGAGGAAGAAGAGGAGGAAGAGAAAGGGGAGAAAGAGAAGGACAGAGAGGAGCTTATACTGAGAAAGGGGACATAGTCAGTAGCTCCATTTTCTGAGTTTGGGTCTGTGTACCCTGTCAGTATATTAGGAACTAGATCTGTGGAAACATGCATTGCTCTGAGACTACTGGGTCGCTTATTTTTGCTTACTGTAGCAGAGATATTATCATTAGCCCTGCTTACAGGACTCCAAGGAGCAGAATCAAAAATATCCTGGAGTAGGAAGTCAGACATCATTTGCATTTCACCTAAGTACTCTGTGAGGGCTCTCTCTGCGCACCCACGCTCAAGGCTTTTGGAGAGAATGGAACTTGAGAAAATTCTGTCTGAGAGTTAGGCCTGGGGGCACCTGGATTAAGATACTTTTTAAAAAATTTGGGATAAAAACACTTAACAGGTGATCTGCACTTTTGAAAGCATTTTCATGTGTGATGCTGTAACTTAAGGTGAAGATTCAGTATTTTATGGCAAATCTCTAGAACTAAAGCATCTTGTAATGGAAACTGAAAATGATACCCATTAATGGTAAACTCCCCATTGTTTTTCACCCTCAGCCCCTGGTAACCACCATTTTACTTCATTCCTATGAGTTTGACTATTTTAGGTACTTCTATATAAATGCGTTGTGCAATATTTGTCCTGATGTGACTGTATAATTTAATTTAGAATAATTTCCTGGCATCCATCTGTGTTATCTTATGTGGCACAAATTCCTTCTTTTTTAAAAGCTGAATGATATTGTATTACCTTAATGTACTATATTTTCTTTATCTTTCAATGCATTAATGAACAGTCGGCTTGTCTTCATGTCTTAACCATTGTGAATAATACTGCAATAAACATGAAAATGTTAATATTGCTTTGAGATTTTGCCCTCACATCTTCTCATATATACTCAGAAGTAGGATTGCTGTCTTTCTTCAGTCTTACTTTATTTAGTAATCTATAATCATTTGATCCCCCTGGTGTTCTTCAGCTTCACTGCCCACCAATTGCTGGAGGCATGCTCTCATTACTTTTCCTCTTTCCCTGAAGCTTGAGTCTGTGCCTTTTCCCAATCTCACTGAGGTGTGCTCGGTGCAGCAGGCCCCCTGATCTTTTTCCCATTGTTGCTAGCTGCTTCTACCAGATTATGAGAATTCTGTTAGCATTGCGAGTGAAGTGTGACAGCAACTGGCCGCTTGTGCAGTGCCCTAAAAGGCCGGAGAAGCCGAGGACATGCTTCCCCTCCCTTTCTCTTTTTCAAGAAAGAAGGCTGAGGTTTTGTGCCTTCCTTCAATCCCCCAGAGCTGTGCTTGCCAGAGTAAACTTTTTTCTTTAATCCTTACTGTTAGGTGTTTGACCCCTGCTGTTTGTGTCAATACTTCATGTAAGGCAAGGTTGAAACAGGCTAAGCAGTGGGCTAAAAGTCCATAGACATTGGCAGCATGTTCCCATCTTTTGCAGCCCTACAGCAAGAGAAACCTTGGCTTCTTCAGCTTTTCTCAGTCTTGCAGAGAGCTGTGCCGACTGTACTAAACTCTTTCCCTTTTTACTTGAGGCTAACTGTTCCCAAGCATCTGAGCTAGGTTAGTTCTGTCAGTGCTGTGCAGGGTGAGACAGAATCCAGCCCCTCAGCTGTTCAAAGGCCAGGAATATTGGAGGAATTTTCCACTCTCTATCCCTTGAGGTCTCGAGAAGTCATGGACCGTGGTCCTCCCCTTTTACCAAACTGTGTCACCTTTGGGAAAGTGATGTTGCAAAGTGAAACTGCTCTTTGTATTCATTTAACTATGGTTTTTTTATATTTTGTGCTCAACTTGAATATTGCAGTTGTTAGCTGCATTCCAAGGTACTCATGAAAGCGTTTTGATCTATGTATTATTGTTGAATTGGCTTTTCTGTGTGGGAGAGAATTTGCTATTTCAACATCTTGCTGATGTCATCCTGAGCATTAAGAATATTATTAAAAGAGAGAAAAATCACTGATTTCAACTCTCACAGGTTATTCCAAATGGGCAGGAGAATTCAACTCTAGGAAAGAGTGAGTGCAAGGGCAATTCATCCCTTTTGTTGTGGCTCTGAGAGATCATATGTCATAGTACTAGAAAGGAGTTAATGTTAGAAAGTTGAAACGCCAGGCCTTGTTTTGTGAAAGTCTACAAAAAAGGTTACATGAACACCCACCTGGGAAAAGAACCTTCCTGTGCCACACTGGGATAAACAAACATAAATCTTTTAAGTAACTAAAAAAGATATGTGATATTGTGGGTGATAAAAGAAACAGCTGTCATTTAAATGAAAACAGAGAGGTAGGATGTTTGGCAGCAGTTAATCAGTTTTGGCACCAGGGAAATGCAGAAAATATATACCTATTGTATATAACTCTAGGCCCACTAGGTACCAGATACCACAGACCCAAGACAGCAAAGTCAGTGTTCCCAGATTTGTTGTCTCGTGAACAGTTAAACCGTCCTTTTGGGCATCCTGACCTTTCCTTTCTCTTTCCTCTTATAGCTCTCGTAACTGTTGCAGCTTAGATCCAAACAGGTCAGTGGGTCTCCATGTGAGCCACTTTTGAAAAGTAAAGCCAGAAAAATACTCTGCAAGAGATCTGCCCAGAATTGGAGCTTCTACCAACAGAATGATAACTAATAAACACACTTATCACACTACTATAGGAAAACTTTTATTGTACATTTTTTTTTTTTTACCACAGTTACACATTTGGCCTAAGCACTGCTCCAAAACTGTCCATGCTGGTCCTCAAAGGCTGTCCAATTATAAGGCAACCATCAATGTCTTTTTGATTTATGTTGAAAATAATGTCCATAGTAGTCTTTATCGTGCTAAGCTAGAGCACACATAAAATATGTTACACACAGCATGGACCTGAGTCACAGTCTAGTAAACAGAAGAAAACAACATCTGGTTTTGGCATCAGACAAAACTAGATTTAATTTTAGTTGTATGACTTTGTGTGTTACTTGGGTGATTTCTTTCAGACTTTGCCCTGCAGGTTAATAACTGCCGTGTGCAGTGCAGCTCTTGAAATTCTCAGGGTGCAGGGCGGTGGAGGATAGAGAAATAGAGACAGAAGTCAGAATACAGAGAGCTGAGGCCAAGTGGAGCCTTCTCTCTGGATGGGAGAAAAGGAACTGCTCAACAACCACAGCATGTTTATTTATACACTTGGCAAGTGGGTGTCATGTGACACCCTCTGCATGTTTGCTTGGCTTGCCTCAGGTGCCTGATTCTCTGAGCAGCTTGTTCACATGGCTGACCTCGGGTCCTCTTTGTTCTGGAATGGCCTTGCTCCAGCCCCACATGTGTGATCCATCTCCAGCTGCTTCCCACACCTGACTATCTTATAAGGCAGGATATCATGTTTAGTGAAATAAAACACATTAAGAACTTCGCTGAATATCTGACATATGGTAGGAGCTGAAACTATGTTAATTATCATCCTTATTTTATTATCATTATTATCTAGTACCCTTTCTTCTATATAGATTACTAATTCCTGGAAGGAAAAGTCATGCTGCTAGAGACTTATGACCATCACAGTATCAGAAACAGCATAATTATACATGAGAATAAATGATCTTTGGCATGAGGGCATCTATAAAGAAAGGCTGACTTAGTACTGTGGCTTCCATTATTCAGTAGATATAGAAAACTGAAAAAATGTTTAATTTTTTCTTTCTCCTGTCATCTCCTACAATAATAAATTGTGATTGGTATGTTTAGAAATTACCCAAATTATACCAATAATAATTGTATGTTAATACTGTTGACCTGCTCTTCCTTAAAACTACAGGTTTTTAAACTATTTACACTGGAAGCATTCAACTGACCTTTGTTTGATCTCAGATAAAACTTCTGATAGTCCCAGGGTTGAGATGAAGTTGGTGCAAGATTTTACTTATTCATTGCATGCCATTCAGTATTCTGCCCTTCTAAGCATCTTATTTTAGAATCAACCATATGGAATTTTGATGCGAAGGCTTATCTTAATTCTGAGCTATCTGATAGCATAGTAATTACTACAAAACCATCAAGTAACACCAAACAATTTGCATCTCCTTGGGGAGTAATTTTCCTACAGGACAAATAGCAGTTGTCAAAGGACTAAGAATAATTTTGTTTACAAGCACAGATTTAGAAACCACTAAACAAGTATGAACAGGCACTGGAGATGTGACTTTCACTCTTAAGTATCTGACTTTAAATCATCACGCTTTAAGTGCTTGCCATAGAACACAAAAAGCATTTCAGCTCTTCTGATGAATAGCAGGGAAATAGGCCTCCATGGTTCTTCTGAGCCCATTAATGGGAATGTATGACAAGAGCTCTCATTTGTCCTTACTATCTTTGTTCTAAAAGTACTCAGGGCCAGAAAAAGAATATTTTTCCTTAAATTAATTCAATTTAATTCAAACCAATTCAATAACCATGAATCGGTCACTTTTTAATGAAGACACTATTGCATAAGCCTTAGAAGTATGTATTTTTTTTCTTTCCACAATATTTTAATTCTTTTGCCTATCACAGTGCAGCAAGACACCAAAACACAGAAGTGCACACTTTTGACAGCAGATATTTCCTCAGCTGGTTTTTTGCCCTTTCTCATATGAGATACTTTAGATTAAAAAATTCAATTTATTGCTTGAAAATCTCAATTTATTTCATCATAAACACCAACAGTGTTGTTCTGTTTGTAGAAATAAACTTTGGTATTATCAACATTATGAGTTTGCCCATTAACAAATTACCCAACTAGAAACAGCATAAAAGATTTATCTCATCAGAGTCTGTGATGTTGCTGAAACTGCAGTTTCATTATAATTTCCTGCCCTGCAATTGCCTTCAAAAAATAAAGAAAATTAGTATTGAAATTGGTATAAAATGTTTTGATGTTTCAAATTTTAGATAGACGTAATGTTCATCACCTTGTTAAATAAAATTTTAAAAGTTCATCTAGGTATCTCCTAGTCATTTAGTTTTTTATTTGTCTATGATTTTGTGGTTTACAGCATTAATTAAACCATGATCATGCTGAGAGATTCTTTGCTTCTCTAGGTGACTTTTCCTGGAATTTATGTACTTTGTCAGACTGAAGCTATATTGCAGTAGTTATAGAAATAAAGATGAATTAGATATGTTCATATTTCCTGATGATTTTCAATAGCTTACTACTTTATCTGAGCATCCATGATGGTTGTCAGCAAGACTGTTACCTGAGATGAAGAATTACCTCTTCCACAGAGCTGATATAATGTAATTATTTAGCTGATAGTAAAGCGTGTTTTTACTTTTCTAGTATAATGCTGTATCTAATAGTGAGAAGACCATATTTTATATCTCTAAGACTGGGAATTAAAAAAAAATGATCATTAGGATAAACATCTGTCTACACAGTATCAGACAGAGATGTGCTCATTATTCAGATAAATGAGTAGATAAATGAATGGGTCATTTATATCTCAGGAGTCCCAAAAGAAAATGTAATTTATCAAGATAAAAATCATAATTATTTATTTCATAAATGCATTCCAATAATATTTATAATAAGATTAAGATGACTTTTGCAACTTAGTGAGGTTGTAATGGTCTCTATTGTGATTGCTGTGACTGTCTATTGCAGTCAAAATTCTGTCAATTGTAAAAAATGTCTCAGAAAGAATGAAAGCACCATGGTACTCCCAATTCATTTACTATACAGAGACAGAGCTAAAATGAAGGCCATTTGCTCTACTTCTCTTTCTCTCGTCCACTAATCTGTCAATAAAAAGAGAGATCTCTTTATTCCCAATGAAATTAATTTTCTATATTTTTCTGATTTATGAAATTCTATACATCTATGTCTTGCTCAATGCTTTTGTTGTTTGATACTAAATATTCCAAGATATTTACTCTATGATCTTGGACTCACTCACCTTATAATCATCACAGCAGGCTAGGATCATGCCACTAAAAGTGGTATTTTACCAAGGCATCACGTTATAAATACTCAGAAACTATCATTACAATATCAATTATCTGAAAAACTACCTTAAAAAGAAAAAAAAAACCCTATAGGAGTGTGCTGATTTTAACATTCATATTTTGATGCTGAATTTTAAGATATTATTAATTATATACTTTCATAGGTAAAAATATTCTTTCAACTGTATTCTAAGGCAATCACAAAACATTAAAATTTTAAATGAAGGAAGAGAGGCAGTTCATTAAGTGGCTCCATGGGAGCCACTAGAAGAAAGATTACAGGGCCAGTGTGAGGCAGCACAGATAATGAAAAATGGACAAAGATACGCCAGGTCAAATCTCTGCTCCATGGCACTGAAAAAGACACATTCTTTCTGGGTTTTAACTCAATTATGGAACACACAGTCTGAATTTGCTGGTCAGTTTCTGCCTTGATAGTTCTATCATTGAAAAGGAAGTGGAAATTGCTTAAGTATGAAGGGTTCCTTTCCTATCACAGATATTTTTTAAAAAATAAAGAAAATGTGATGGAATAGAGGACTGTGTCTTTTACTGAAAATTTACAATAGATTGCACCATTGACTTTATAGTCCTCCATAGTTGATGAGAAAGGATGAGGAAGACAATGATACCATTTGTCATCTGGTTGTGTACCAGCTGGGCATTCAAGGGAGAGGGACCTATGCACAAGACTTGCCTGAGTTTGACAGCTGAAGAACAGCAGCTGTACTTCAATAGATGTGTGACTCAATCCTGCCTGGAGCAAACCTGGCTTCAAGGTGAATCCAAGGAGTATACAGATGACAACTTTCTTTCTGCTGATGTTCTGAAGTCACATCTCCAGATGGCTAAGGGAAGAAGCAGGCATGTGAATAATAATGAATGTTTATGGCCATGCTAATAAGGATGCATTCTGTTGGAGTTTACTTCATGTGTCAGGAGAGTGGAGCTAAGATTCCAAGAATTTGAGAACAGAGAATGAAACTCTCTCAGTGACTGACTAATATATGAAGATACATCTTTTCATTCTATGATTTACACAAAGGCAAAATTCACATCAATGATGAGAGAAGAAACATACTGACCACCACAAATTATTCAGGTTGGAGTCTTTCTTAATGATGTAAGATTGCTAGAATACTTGGTTTGGGAATAGAGATCCACAGAAGAGGACAAAACAGTGGTGCTGTAGAACTTAGTGAATCATGTAATTCTTTAAAATACCGGTCTGCAAATAAATGTAGATTTTTAAAAAGGAAATATACATCACTTTCTATGCAGCCTAAGCATTACTCTAGTGTTTTACTAGAGCATGATTAACAGACAGATGATTTATCTGACATGACCACTAACTAGCCAGATTTTCCATTCTTTGGACAAAATACCTAAAATACAGAGTTTAAAAGAGAAGAGGTTTATTTTGGCTCATGGTTTCAGAGGTTTTGGTCCATGGTTGGCTAGCTCCAAGGGGAAGAAAATATAGTAGAAGAGCGTAACAGAGGAAAGCTGCTTACCTCATGGTAAGCAAGAAGCAAGAGCAGGAAATACCCTGACAAGGAGTCATGGAACCTGATATAGCCCCCAAAGTCACATCCCCATGAACTACCCAAACACACCAAAAAATGTGCATTATGCATTTCCTAGATGTCTCTCAAGCCAATCAAGCTGACAATAAAAATTAAGCATCACAATCATCTAGATAGAATAGTAAATAAAATACCTATTAAAAGAATAATGTCAAGAGAATTTCCCTGTCTGATATTAACATAAACTCTTGAAGCTACAGAGGTAAAAATTTTTACAGTGGTACCGATGTCAAAATTGACATATCCCTGGAAGAAATTTATAGTTTAGAAACAGATCTTACTATGTGTGAAAATGTACTATATGGTAAATGTATTGATTATCCAAAGGTAAATTATTAGTTTTTGTAGTCTTTAAATAATTCATATAAAGAAATATGTATTAGAAAACATAGCTGAAAATAATAAATATTCTCTTTTTACAAAATTGAACTCCGAAAAAGTTAAAGGTATTATCCAGATATTGAAAATTAAAGCAAAGCTAAACAATGGTGATTTGCATAGCAACTGCAGAGGTATATTACCTAAATATGATTGTAGACCTGTGAAAACATAAAGTGCTTTTGTTTCCACATAAAGACAAAAGGTCAAGCTTTGGGGCCATTTTTGATGACAATGAAACATGATGAGGACATGTAAGCCTAGGAGTTTTTATAGTTACACCTTTAGAAAAAGATGGGTTAGAAAAAAATCAGTCTCTAAGCACGGGGATAAAACAAGAACTTTGTTAGATTTACCCAGAGCTCTGGGTAAGAATATTCATCATAGAGCATTTGCAATTACCAAACTACTCTCATAGAAGTTCTTACTTTCTAGGAAAACTGAGAAAGGCTGACCACATAATGAAAAGTGACTACCTGCACATCCATCTTCAGAAAAGCACTATTTAGAATAACCAAGAGATGGAAGCCCCCCAAATGTCCTTGGATTAATGAATGGGTAAAGAAAATGGGATAAGGACAAACAAAAGAATATTTTTTAGCCTTAAAAAAGAGAAAATTATGAGACATACTCCAATATGAATGAAACTTGAAGGCATTATGTTGAATGAAATAAAGCCACTTAGATAAAGACAAATACTTTATGATTCCACTTATAGGAATCATCTGACATGGTCAAATTCATAGAAACAAAAACAGACTGGTGGTTACCAGAGCTGAGAGTTGGAGGGTGGAAGTGTGAAAAGTGGAGTTGTTTACTGGAGATTGTTTCAATTTTTAATACGAAAAATTCTACAATGTAAATATACTTAATAATGCAGAGTTATACACTTAAATGAATTAAAATGGAAACTTTTATGTTATTTATTTCAATTATGGTTTTTTTTAATAAGTGAGAAAAATGTGACAGTTTTAGAACAGCAGAAGTGTCAGGAACAAATCATTCAACGCTTTCTGGAAGAATGGTCCCTAAACACTGGCAGTCCATGAGTCCAAGAAATGTAAATCCCAGATGAGCAGAAGCTCATAGTTTTTTTTTTATGCTAGAAATTGAACTCAGGACCTTGCATTTGCCAGGCAGGTGCTTTGCCACTGAGCTGCATCTCTGGCCCACAGGCTCATAATTTATAACTGTAAATACAATATAAAACTATAAGAAATATAATATAAGAAAGATTAAGCAAAATAACTTATGATAACCTATAATTTAATGTATTTAAAAATTAACAGAAAAGTAAATACAACAAAATAATAGTAAAACTAGTAACTGCAAATCATGAAACAGATGAAATGCCTGAAAAGTTATGGACAAAAATAAAACACAGAAAAGTGAAAGATAGGTTTATAAAAGCTAAGCAATTTAAAAAATAAATTTTAGACATGAATTATATTATAATTAAAGTTTAAAATTCATGACCTTAATAGAATAATATATTATTAAAGAATTTGAATATTAATATTCAAAGAACATTTCAGAGAATAAGACAAAATTCAAAAAGACTAAAAATAAAAGACTAACTAAAAAGCAAGGATAAACCAAAGACTAATACACATTCAGTTAAGTTAGAAGGTGAGATCAGAGAGAATTGAGAAAAGGTGACATATGATGAAATAACTGTTAGGAATTTCTTCAGAATTGATGAAGCAATTAATATTCTAATTCAAAAAGGACAACACCATAGTGTAATATCAGAATATTAAAGACAATGAGTATAGGACAATTCTCTGGTTGACCTTCCCCCCCCAATTTCTTATTGAAGTTCACCATAATAATTACATGTGGCCTCCTGAGATAAAGGAAGAACTGGTTAGGATAGTCTAGGCTCTGCTCTAGGCCTCGAATTAAGACGTCCTTCAGGAACGTAGCCCAGCGTGTTCTGTTACCCCAAGGTATATAATCTAGGAAGGGTGTCTTTTAGGGTCCCTCAGCTGCACTGCAAAGGCAGCACCTGTACTCAAGACTTCTTCCCCCAGGCAGCTTTCCTGAGCCCAGGGCTGGCTAGCTCACACCGACCTTAGGCTTCTGTTGTCTTTCACTGCTTGTCTATAAGGAATAAACTGACTTCACGTAACTTGTTGCATATGAGGATATTTTGCTCAGAACTCAGACAAGTTGGTAACCAGTGAACACTGAACCTCTTCACAAAGAGATCTTTAAAAAGCACAAGCAAGAAAAAAATATGCAAAAGAATATAGCAACAGAACTTCTTACTCGTAGCAGTAAAATCCAAGACATACTGGAATTACAATTTTAATTTTTGAAAGAAATTATTAGGCTGTATTTATATTCCAAGATGAATTATTCAAAATGGCAATATAAAGACATTTTTAGATAAATAGAAACTAAGATGGCTCCCAACCAATAAATAGCTCGCTGAAGGCACACTAAATGATGAACTTGAAGAAATAAATGAAACCAGAACATCTAAGATGCAAAAAACACATGGCAACAAAGTTGGTAAACTGGTCAGCAAAACTTCTTCCTCTATCAAGTTCAGTCTTCCTCTTCATTTCTTTCTAGTTATCTTTTATTTTAGTCTAGTAAAATTCCACTTTGATCAGAGATATACATGTAAAATTCAATTTTACTTCTTGTAATATTCTGGAATATGGTTTACAAGATGCAGCGTATCTTTGGTTTTGTTTAATGTTCCATATGCAATTTAAAAAATCTTCACTGTAGGCTATCTATATGTAAATAACTTGAATCTCATTAATCGTTTAGTTCTAATTTCTGTATCCTTTTTGCACTTGTGTTCTATCAGTTCTAAGAGAGGTACATGAATAACCCTGGGTCTGGACATTTGTTTCAGGAGGGTGCAGTAGGTCAGTGCCAGGCAAATATTTTCCTGCAAACACTGTAAACATTGGATACATTGCAAAGATCATTTGAAGAGCTTTTAGAAACAAGAACTGAATGACCTAAAATTTTAGGAATAGACTACAGGAGCTAAAAATTTCTGGGTGTCTTCTTTCACGAGGGCATTTGACAGTTCTGATTATTGACCAAGAGTGCAGGAGGCCAAAAGAGATATACTAGCAGGATAAAGTAAAGCCTACCACAATTTTGCAGTGCTAAAGAGATAAAACTTCTTGTAAAGCAGGTCAGCAAGAAATATGTTATTATGCTTTTAAAACATTTTGAACATATGTGAAATCAGAGCTGAAAGAGCTAAGGTCAAAATCATAGAACAGGACAACATTCAGGGTGGAAGAGACAAATGTCACTAGCTCTTTGTCAAAGGCTTGGCAAGGTCACACCCACAGAGAATACTGGATCATAAAGTCCTAGTGAAATTTCCTGCAATTAAGTAGCGTCATGTACTCCTGATGATATTTGTCTGAGTTTTGACCTATAAAGAATACAAGTTTAAAAACTTTTAAATTGCAAATCCTCAAAGAATTTAACTCATAAGGTGGGTATTAAAGACATCTACCAAGATTTCAAACCAAATAAGCAAATGAACAACCTGAAAAATAAAATGTAAGAAATGCAAGTGGCAGGAATTTCCAAAGAATTATGGCAAAATTGGAGAGAAACTGGATTTTTTTTCTCAGCAATGGTGCCAGTCTACCTCTCATTAAATACAGATCAGTCTGACTGTCTATCCACCTACTGGAAGAAGTAGGAAATATTAATTGATGAAAATATCAACTGAGTATTTTATGTTTTTCTTTATATAATAAATAATACACAAAGACAGAAGACAATCAGAAATTGTGGAGGCCAACAACTAATAAAAGATAAAGCAGGAAGGTACATGGCATCAGCAGGACCAGCAGCAGCAGGAATACAAGCCAGGGGTTGATGAGTGAGGCGAACCTGCACCATGCCCTGGCACGCAGACATGCTGAACAGAAGTGGCTGGACAGGGTCACCATTTTATTTCAAATTGCTCTGGGTGAGCTCCAGTAGTGAATCAATCCCAGTCATTTCACTGCCAACATCCCAGAGTGAAACGAGGGAAGAGCAATCCAAAAGTGGGCTGGCAGATTGGAGTTGGTCGGGGGAATTCTGCTGAGAGGTAGGAGTTGGGACCACCTAGACCCCACTCTGATGGCCACAAAAAGCCAGTTTTAACCTTACATACAAAGGACTGAAGGTGTTCCCCTGATCTGAGAGTGGCCTCAGCCCTGCAGCATTGGCGGGCAAGCATCTCCAGCCTGCAGCAGGCCAAGGGTCATCCTCCCTCCCAACAACCATTGTGTAAGAGGAGTCAGTGTTGTGGAACAGACAAACTGTGCAAAGCCCAGTAGGAGATGACTGTATACTGGTCTGGGAGTAACACTGGGCTTATCCCTACCTTAGTGTATCACAGAAACTTGGAGAGTGCTTTAGAGACCATCACGGAAAGGAGAAGTGGACATCCAGAATATTGTCTGCTTAAGAGCAGTCCCAGGCCCTCTATCCAGAGGCCAATATCAGTCCCACATCCAGCACAAATCCTACTGTAAACTTGGCAGGATTACACAGCACATTTCTGGGATCTGAGTTGGACAATATCACAGAAATGTGGACACCAGAAGAATTTTATTATTTTTCTTTTCCTTTGTTTGATTGGTTTTCCTTTTTCTGTCTGAAGTTTTTTTTTTTTCTCTTTATTCTTTTTTCACTATTTGGGTGGTTGTTTGTTTGTTTGTTTGTTTTTTGCTTTCTTATATTCAACTTCTTTCTCTCTTTCTTCAACTATCTCTCTTGATTTTCTGTTTTTTCACATGAGTGAACATTGTATCTTCTCCTTCTGTTTCTTTTTAATACTATTTTGCTTTCTCTTTCATTCTTCTCTCCAGTGTTCTCCAGTTTCCCCAAATTAAGGTGAACATTAACCCTCCAACTTTGCTTCATCTCTTTATCTTGCACACTATCCCTCTTCAAAATCTCCCACACTGGGATAAAGACACTCTACTAAGGTGGAAATCATTGTACACAAGGTCCTGGTACATGTTGAATATAGCTATACAACTTTCTCTTATGATTAAAAGTATCAGGTTAACAGTTAGCACAGTTTGTCAGTAGCTAAGCTGTGCTTGAAACTATTGTTACTAATTGTATTACTTCAGCCAGGATGTCATAACTTGTTAGAATTAGTTGTTCTCCCTTGTATGACAACACTGTGATTGTCTAAAGTCATAACCATCACCATAGTCTAGTAGCAAAGGACTGGGTACTGAAGCAAATAGATTGTAACTTCTCATCCTTAACAAACTGGGATGGTTAGGGTTCTGTTACACAACTATATAAAAGAAGTAATAAGAGACATAAAAAACCAAATAATCACTAACAAAATTGTAATAGGGTACTTTAAAACCCCACTATCAAAAATAGGTATGTCAACTAGACAAAAATTTAAAGAAATATCAGAAATGAAACAAACATGTGAACAAATGGACTTAGTAGATGTCTGCATAGTGTTCCACCCCACAACATCAGAATACACACTATTCTAAAGTGCGCATGAGATATTCTCCAAAATAAACCACGTACTATCCCATAGAACATGTTTAAGTAAATGCAAATTAATTAAAATTATACCATGCATATTATGTGACCATAGTACAATGAAAATTGGAAATCAACAGCAAAGAAAACCACAAAAACTACATAAGTACATGGAAATTAAATAACAGCCTACTGAACAACAAATGGGTTAGAGATGAAATTAAAGAAAAAAGTAAACTATCTGCAACTAAATGATAATGCCGATATGACAAACTGTAACTTAGGAGACACAATGAAAGCAGTCTTAAGAGGGAAATTTTTATCAGTGAACATTCATACCAGGAAGACAGAATGAGATCAAATAAACAACCTAATATTGAATCTCAAACTTTGAGAAAAAGAACAAGTCAAGTCCAAGGCTTGTATGAGGGAAGAAATTATAAATATTAGAGCAGAAATTAATGCAGTTGAGACTAAGAAAGCAATACATATAATCAATGAATTAAGAATTGGTTCTTTGAAAAATTAAATAAAATTGATAAACTTTTAGCCAACCTAATCAAAAAAGAAAGTCTCAAATGCATGTAATTAGGATTGAAAATAGTGAAATCTCAACAGATCCTGCAGAAATTCAGATCATAAATACTTACTTCAAGAGCTTTTGTTCCAATAAAATAGAAAACACAGATAAAATGGACAGATTCTTACATACATATGAACTACCAAAACAAAATCAAGAAGATAAAAATTTCTAAATTACCCAACATCAGTCAATGAAATTGAAAATGTAACTAAACACTTATCAACAAAGAAAAACTCAGGTCTTGAGCGACACATAACTAAATTCTACAAGAAATTTAGAGAGAATATAACGCCATTACTCCTCAAACCCTTTAATGAAATTGTAAGAGAAGCAATACTTCCAAAATTATTCTTGGAAGCAAGTGTTGCCCCAGTACTATTCATATTGAGTAGACTAATTTTAAGATAAGGAGGAATGGAAATCTTAAATAGTTCAATATCTGTTAAAGAAATTGAATCTTTAATGTAAAAATATAAAGGAAGTACTAATAACAAAAATATTCAAAGCCTTTCAGAGAAGAGTTTGTTCCAATTTTTTTTATGAAACCAGCATAAAGCAAAAACCCATACCTTGCAAACAAATCTCAAAAAAAGAACACACAAAAAGAACACAACGTAGTAGTAAATGCTAGTGAATCTTGACGTGGTATGTATAACATTGCTGAATACATTTTTCCAGGAATACAGTACAAGACTTACTGATATTTAAAAATCAGTATAAATCATTGTACTAACAACACATAGGAAAAACCATGGTTTCTTTCAATAGATGCAGAAATTTATATAAATTCAATATTTATTTTTGACTTTTAGAATTTATTCAATTTGATAAAATGTCTACAAAAAAACAAAGAAATATCATCTTCAGAGTAAAATATTGACCACATTCTCTTGAGGTTAGAAATAAAAATATATTTTCTGTCACATTTTTCATACATCATTTTGCTAAAACTTTTAGCCAGTGCAATAAGATAATAAAAGAGAAAATAAAACAAAACTATGAAGACGGGATAACATGAAGTGAAAGTATCCTTTGGCAAATGGTATTATTGTGTATGTAAAAATGTCTAAAGCAATATGGGAACCATTAGAATAAATATGTGTATTTGCTTAATACAATGCTAATAAGCAAAGGTAAGTGGTATTTCTTTTTACTACCATAAGTAGTTCAAAATAAAAATTTTTAAGAAACACATTTTTGTCATTTAATATGGCCATATTATCTTAATAGTGTTAAAAATATCAAATACCAAAAAATAATTACATAAAATAATATAAAAATAAAGCCATCTATACTGAGAGAAATTTGAGGTGATATAAATATGTCATGAATAAGAATGCTTGATGTTTTTAAAATGTTAATTCCATACATAAAACCTACACAGTCGAAGACAATGTTGAACACTGAAGTTAAAGAATTTAGAACTCTCTGCTGTCATAATTTACTATGAAGCTAGTGTGATTGTATTGGATAGGGATAGGCAAATAGAGCAATGGAAAAAAATAAATCCACAGAAACAAACCCATACACATAAAAGGATCGGACACATTTTAACAAAGGTAGTACTGTAAAAATAAGAAAAGACTTCAAACAATGATAGTAAGTCCATCAGATAATCACATGACAAAAACTGTGACCCTTACCTCAAAGTATCTACACAAGTTTGAGTTAAACCATAGACTTAAACATGAAAGGTGAAGAAATTAAGCTTCTAGATGCAAATAACAGCTTATATTAGCAATTGTGGCCTAAAAACATTTCACAGGATCTTTGACACCCTTCCCTCAAAAAGGTAGCCTTTCTCCCTTTCTTTCATATAGAGGACAAACTCACAAACTTGTTTTAAATGAATAGAATGTCCTGGCAGTGACATGGTTTGGCTTCTCCAGTAAGTTTTAAAGAATCAAAATAAATTCGACTCGGCTGTCCGTTTTTTGTGGGCACATGAACCTTTGCATATCTGAGCTACCTTGGAAGAATCCCAGCTGTCGTGAGACATTGCATTTAGAGACTGTATGGAGAGACAAAACAAAAAATAGGAAGCAGAATCTAAAGAGCCAGGTTTGCTCCTCCAGCCCTTACCTAAGTCCTCCCACCTGTATTAGTCTCCCCTGGTGCCATAATAATCACTGCAGACTTGGTAACTTAAAAAAGCCACACATATAGTCCCTTACAGTTATGAAGGTCTTAGTCCAAAATCAGTTTCACTGAGCCAAAATCTAGGGTAGCCAGAGCTGTGCGCTCTTGATAGAGTCTAGCAATAAACTCGTTTCCTTCCCTTTTCCAGCTCTGAGAACTGCACTCTGTGGCATGCAGCCTCTTATTCCACTTTAAAAGCTTCAATGTCAAGTCTCTCCTTTTACTTTTTTGTAAGAACATTTATAATTGCATTTAGGGCACAATCGGATAATCCTGGATAATCTCCCCATTTGAAGAACATTAATCACATCTGCCAAGTTTCTTTTGCCTTACATATTACATTCAGATTCTAGGGACTAGGACCTGGATATCCCTAGGAGATACGATTCAGTCTGCTACACAAATCCAGGCGAGAGACCCAAGGGAAAATGTCCTCGAGGTGACCCAGCCCCAGCCACCATCTAGGCACAACCTGATGAGAGTCAAGACCTTGAACTGCCCAGTTCAATCACTGCTTTCCTGAACCACAGACCATAAAAGATAGTAAATATTTTTCTGTTGTTTTATGTCACTAAGTTTTGGTAAAAATTCCTTGATGAATTTTCCTAGAAAAAATGATGAAAATAAGAAAAATGCAAATGAACTTGACACAAATCTAAAATTACTCCTTTTAAAATGTTTTACTTTGTTCCTTTATGTTTGCTTATTTGATTGTTCATTGTGAGACAGCTTCTTGTCCTGTAGCCTAGGCTGGTCTTGAATCCACAGTGATCCTCCTGCCTCTGCCTCCTGAGCGCTAGGATTACAGGCATGCACCACCTACAGGCATGCACCACCATGCCCAGCTACTTTGTTCTTAAGAATATATTCTTTGTATTATATTGGAGTAAATATACTTTACTAGGAAATTATACACAAAATATACACTTTTTAAAAAATAATCTGCTAGAAAAATACAAAATTGATCATTTTGTTACTTTCACATTTTTTCAAAGTTTGCTTTGGTATTTGCCAGTCAGGGCACTACTGGCTACAGGATTAACTCTGGGCTTACATACTCCTTCTGTGTCTCCTTCTGCAGCTCTTTCTCTTGCCACTGTGGCTGATACCTCCGTATTTCTAAACCAATGATTTCTTCACACACAATATTTTGTTTCTCTGTAGGACACTTCTGTGTATGCCATCACTTGCTTGAAATTACCTACCCTTTTACTGTTTCATCAGACTATTTCTCTTGAAATCTCAATTTTAAAAAAGTTTATTCCCTGAGCACATCTGTATTTTAATATTTAAAGTTGTATTGAAATGATGTTTTTATGTATGTCTATAAACTAAAAAATAAGATTATAATGGGCTCAGTTTTAAAATTCTTATATTCCTTGAAATTTACAAAATATATGGGATAGGGTAAGTGCTTAAGAAATGTTTGTGAAGGTATGGATAAGTTTCAAAATGCAAATAGAAGTGTAGGTCTGGTAAAACATCCCCATGTGATTTAAGTTTCAGTCAAACACTGTCATTCTCTCTTTATGGAAGGGTAATACACTACTTATTTTTAGGTGACTTTATGTCTTCAAAAAGTATTGTTTAATGTATCTCACTTTATTCTTTTAATTTGTACTAAATCCCTGTTCTCTAGAGTCATGATACAAAATCTATGTCTCTCTTATATAAAAGTGTGAAACACTTTAAGATGCTTAAAGTCAGTGAGCAGATCCTACCTAGTTTCTCCTCTGCAGACTTTTGCACTAATTTATTTCTTGTTGAGATCCTTTCACACTCAGATCACTGTATTGGTCAGTGTTATGATCAGGAGCCTATAGCAAAAATGTATCATCCGTGGCTTAAACTAAATAGCTGCATGCTTTTTACATGTAACAAATGGAGAAGTAGGTTGCCTCAGTAGTGCCATCAGAGACCCAAGTTCCTTGAGTCATCCTTAACATGTAACTTTTATCTTCTTTCTTATTGCTGTCACATGCTTATAACATGGCTGGCCTACCTTCAGAACAGTATCTCTATTCCATACCAGAGGGAAAAAAGCAGAGTACAAAATATATTTACCTATAGAATATGGTCCTTTAAAGATCTTTTCAGGGGGGGGACAATTTTACAGATATTTGATTAATGTTTGGTATAATTTTATTATATTGCATAGCTATAAGGGATGCTGAGAAACATTTTATCTGGGCTTATTATCTCCTGGAAAATAGCTACAAAGAAGGAGAGGGAAATAAATGTTAATTCATTAATGCCTTGGTCCACGAACTTGACTCTTTCCTCAGTTCTGGTCACAACTAAGTTGGATGAGAACTGAATCAAATTTAGTGATTAAGTTCAATGTTGACCTTAGGGGAACTTTGATTTTGTTCTCATCCAGTTCAGTTTGTGATAGAATCATGGAGAGAACTGAGTTTGGGAACTGAAATACCACTGTATTTATAGGCAACCAGTAGTGTGTTTGTAATGGACAGATCTTTGCTGTGACTGTCTTAAAAGAAAAGTCCCTAAACCAAACAATATATTCTAGAATTTTGAGTGCAACAAAATGTAGTATGACCACAACTCCTATTTGTATATAGAAATTTATTAAGGTAATTGAAAGTTGGTCATATTTTTTAAGATACTGTGTAACTATTATAGATTTGTGTCATTCTTACAATGAACTAAATTCTTTGTTCATGTTAGTCTCCATTAAAATTTTGCAGTTGCTTTTCTGAAATTCAGTAAAGAATGTTCCATTTGTGCTTTGAATTTCATCAGCCATGTTCTGGCATGTTCATCATTTCAATACATTGATTTCTTAAAGCTGAATTTTGTTATACAGTGCATATCTGCAAATTTAATAGGAATTTTTTATGACTTGCTAAGGGAGACGTATGTGTATATATATGTGTGTACACACACACAATATTGAAACAGCATAATTGTACCAGTGAAGATATTATCAGTGAAGATACAGAATATTAGCAGAACTTTGGTGCACATGTGTTAGGTTTAGCTTGTCTAGATTGTGAAAAGTTCCTGAATGGCAAAGATGACATTAGTGTTTATTAATAAAGATGAGGCAAACTTTTACTGAGAGATTGTACTGAAATAAGCATTCCTAAAGTAATAAATAGAATAACAAAAGGCCCAGAGCTATGACAGGTTAAGAATTACAACTACTATAACCTGGCATTCAAGTGCATGGACGGGGCCACAGAAGTGAGATAAGAATTAAAACAAACTTGTCTGGTGTCTTACTCTTGAACAATAGTCTTTACAGACAGACAGGAATGCATAAAGTACATTTTGGAAATGTTTTCCTGTAGCTACTTTTTAAATTTATAATTCTGTGTCTATTTCTAACAACAGTAGAGTAGAAATAGATTGAAACGGTTCAAGTCATATGATTCTCTGCCTCGTGATTTTGCTTCCTTTCAGGTGTGAGGAGTGTATGCCTCAATTTCTCCACAAGTCTTTGAATTTCAAATTGCATCTCCTGAGGTTACCCAAAATATCCTGAGAATTGTCAACTCTTGTGTGCTGTTATTTTTGTTTTGTTTTCCACCCCTTCCCCTCCACGCCAGGAAGCATAGCCTTAACACCTCTAATCCCATACATTCCTAGCACAAGAAATGGTTTTGTGGCTCTTTCCACAAGTTCTATTTGGTCTACCAGGAGAGATAGCAGATTCGTAATGTGAATTAGAGAGGAAACGAACACCAGGCTTGCCTTTTTATTTAATGACAATGAGAAATTCTGGTAATGAAAGGGGTAAGCAACAGCACAGTCTGTAAGCTTGTAATTTTAGCCTGTGTACAAGAGGCTCACAACCTTAATTTTCACAGCAACATAAATATTATGACGATAATTAACCATGAATATTTGATGAAGTTTGAGAGCATTATCTACACTTGCTTAATATCACTCGGTGTCATTCTAAATTCTGGATGCTTTTTAAGTATGAAAATGTTCACCGTGTGCTGCCAAATTTCTAAACAAATGCCTAGTGGAAAATTACATCTTAGCCAGAACAATAACCCAAGTAAATAGGTAATAATGGGCATGTATTTTGCACATTAGCTTGACGCACAGCTTTAAAATGTCCCAGGGCATTAAAGACCGAGTGTTTTTAAAAAAGATAATTAAAATAAGCATAATGGCCATCATTTATCTGAGAACGATGCATTGTAGAGAACTATTTTTCACATGTGGAAAAGAAAGCTGCTTATTAAAATGCTGGAATTCTCAAATTGGGAAGGGTGGGATATCTTTGGCAGGCAAGTGTTTGCAGGTGGCAATTGAAGGCTTAAAGTTGATCTAGGAATGAAAATTGGGGTGATCTCCTGTCTGTCGAGGGCAACTGGTAGCCAACTAGGAAACAAGATGTATGCTTACTGAAAAGTTTTTCTAATTTTGTTTCGTAAAGTAAGAAAGTGTTATTTATTTTATTCTTTATTTTCTTTATTTTGTAGCAAAGTTATGAAAGTTGTATTAGAGGAGAGAGTCTCTGTATAAATCCATTTTCTGTTTCTCATAATACAATGCCAAAACAAAAAAGAGAGCTTTATTTTGCTTCATGATTCTGAAAGGGCAAGGTTGAGGAACCTCGTGTCATGATGGTTTTCTTTCTAGTAAATTCCCAGGGTTAAGAATATCACACGACGAGATGCAAGGAACGTGTCTGTGAGATATTCCTCTCTCTTCTATTAAAGTTAGAAGGATTTTATTGCATTAGTCACAATATCCAACACCTAAAATTTAAGGAGAAGTTTAACTTGCTCACAGTTTTAATCTTCAGTTGGCTGGTTCTAAGGCAGAAACATCATGATGGAGCAACTACTGAGCTCACGGCAGCCCAGAAACAGAGCAGGGCAAGAGTGCCAGAGCTGAATAAATAAAGAGCCAGACACTGACCATAAGGCCACACCTCCGTGACCCACCTAGACAGACATAGGGGCTTGTTGTACAAGTCTGCTAGGCATTTCTTCATCCAATCATAGTGACACATCAGATTAATGGTCATGCCATTATAATGATTTTATCCATTCCTAGTCACCTTCCAAAAGCCTCAGCTTTGCAAATCATTGTTGGATTATGTTTTCACTCTAACTACTTCATAATGTATCTTAAATTTTAATACATGAAGATCTGGGCGTCATTCAAACCACATACCAGTCATAGCAGTGTCTGACAAAATGTATTTTAAATACTAAGACAAAGCATAGCCGTAGTGCACCACAACAGACTTTCTTAGATTTTAGCAGTAGTTTCCTCCTTGGTGTAAATAATTAGAATAGATTCCTAAATCTGTTGGTCAGGACTTGGTACTTCTGATGGCTTCAGCCCTGAGGATGCCTTAGATTGAGCAGGCACTGGTAGAGGTGGCATATTAATGATGGCTTCAGATGCTTTGTTATTTTTTACATCCAGTGGAAGAGCCAAGTTCTTCACATTGGAATATGGGTTAATCTTTGAAATGCTGGATTTAATCAGTAAAGCATGGAGGAGATGATATTTTGCACACTCTACAGCAGCATATGGGAGAATCAGCAGCTTCCAATTTGGATTCCTAGAACTTCAGCCACTATGAAGACAGACTAAGTATGCTGAAACCATTTTCGAGGCAGCTCAAACCCTTGGAAAGGCCACAGGGCTCTTATGGACAGGTGAGATTCCACCAACAATCAGCATCAACTGGCACCCGTGTTAGTGAATCTATGAGTTTGGACATATGGTCTACCTAGTCCTTCAGGAGATGTGGACCCAGCCACCATTGGATTTGAGAGACGTGAAGAATACCAAACAAGAACAGCTCAGCTGAGCCAAATCTTCTCAGAACCCCAAAGCATAATAAATTACTGTTCCCACCATTAAATTTTTGGGTAATTTGTGATGCAGCTATAGATAATTAGAATGGGAAGGGTTATGGTAATATGAGAATGATGGATCTGAGAAGTTTTTGGCTGCCCCTTTCTTTCTTCTTTCCCATCTTATCTCAGTCACAAGTGAGTTGAACCATCTTGCCCAAGTGGGGTCAGAGAAGAGGCCTCAGATAGACACACTTGAAAAACAGAGAAAGGAGTTCAGAGACTGTTCATACCCTCAGGTTATGCTACATAGTATTTAAAATCTTGAGCAGTGGAACCAAAGCTACCTTGGTTCAAAAATCCAATCCAACCCTACTAGTTCTGGGTTCCTGGGCAACTTTCATCTTTTTCTGTGCCTGGGTTTTCTCACCTCAACCACAAAAGAAGAAAATGTCTGTAGATGTCTTCAGACAAAATCTTAGGCTGGAATCTCTAAAACCACGAGGCAGTATAAGCTCATTGACCTGCTGACTGATGAAGGTTACAACATAATGGACATGTATAGAACTTTAGAGATACTATTAAAAGTCACAAAAATGTTAAGTTGAAAAACAACTCATGTAAAATTTCCTGTTACCCAAACACAGAGTAGGATCTTGCTGAAATATTGGTCAGGTTCTGTTTTTTATAAAGCATAAATCTTCTTTAAGCAACATTTTAAATGTAACAACATACCCAGTTTTCTAATAAATTATATTTACACAAAATTTTTGCCTTTTCTAAAATCAGTTTGAGAAAGAATGGCTTCTAAATACCACCTCTTGAAATAAGGCATTACATTGGATAATTAATTTATATTATTGATATAAATGTTTTATTATTATTTAAAGTAATCATATAATATTGTATGACACTGGGGATTTTATTGTGCTTTTAGAGATACAGATATGGAAACTCTACTCATAAGATGAAAATCTCTACTTTTGTATTCAGAATTCTTACATATTTCCAGTAATATATTATGTACAAAGGTAAGGAGCTGATTAAAGATCCTTTGTCTTTGAAGGATTAATTACTATACCCTTGGGCTCTGATTTAATAGAGTACAATGTTCTGATTTAATAGAGTACAATGATCAAGAAAAAGCAAATCATTTCCATAGAAGGAAAACTTCTGAGAAGTCATAGATCATATGCTTAAAGGATGCTGACTGACTTACCATCCTTCTACTTCCATCTTTTCTTCCATAAGAACACGTACTATCTAAGCTGCAAAGGAGGGATATCATTAGCAAAAATTCAAGCCGTGTCATTTTATGAGAGTTTTTATATCAAAAATCCTTAAGGCTAGAGATGCCACCATTGAGAATGATATATTTCTAAAAAATGATAACAGGTTGCTTTTTACTGAGTTCCAACGAAATACTGTTTATGATCAAAGTTCAGGGATAACTAATCTCCATGACTAAACTACTCAACTCCTCATTTTCCAAACAGAAAGTGAGATCAGGCCCTTAAAAAACCTTCTCTCTACATCAGTCCTTTCGCATCATTCAGAGCAAAGTGTGAAAACACCAGAAGGAAATGCCAGTACTGCTCAAAGACCTTCCCTCCACTACCATGCAAAGAATCTGCATGGAATTCAGGAGCTGCGCTCACAGGACCATAGGGCTGAAGGAACATTGTGGTTCGTCTGCATTGTTTCATAAATGGCTCAATTGAATCATAGTGAGATGGACCAGCTTGCTCTTTTATGAGTGCTATGTTCAGGAGCCAGAAGTTTTTACTCCACATTTCTGTTTTCCAGTGGAAAACCACTTAGGTAAACTACCTACACTTAGTTTTCTTTTTCTTTTTCTTTTTTACAGTCAATGTTTCATGAGATTAAAAATATTATAACCCTCAAGATTAACACTTAGACTACCTTGTACAAATTCAGTGAGATTATCAGCAACAGAAATGAAATTTCAACCAAGGTTTGCATGATTGCAAAGTCTACTATCTTTCAATTGTGTCTACAATCGAGGAAGAATCACTGAGCTAGTGTCGTGACTATCTTCAACACTGGGTGACTGAGGATGCTGTCTACGTGTTCTCGCAATGTTAAGCATCTGTGACTTCCTTTGCAGGCTTCTTGGGGGTATGTCTTGCTTCAGTAAGGGAAAAAAAAATGCTTTTTTCACCTGGGTATGTTTCGAATGCCTTGCAAAACATTCAAGGTTTGTACTATAATTTCACATCAGGGATTGTGATGCCGCCGGCCTTACCTTTGCTGATTAGGATTGCTTTTGCTCTTCTAGATCTCATCTGTTTCCCAATGAATTTTACCAATGTTTTCTCTAGATTTGTGAGGTATACTAAAGGTATTTTTGATAGGGATTGCATTAAATCTGTATAGCAGTTTTGGAAGTTTGGCCATTTTCACAGTGCTGGTTCTTTGTATCCATGACCAAGGGATATCTTTTCATCTTCTGATAGCCTCTTCAGTCCCTTTTTCAGAGTACTATAATTTTCAATATATAGATCATTTGCATCCTTCATTAGATTGATTCCTAAGTATTTCATTTTTTTATTTGAATGTTATTGTGAAAGGTGTTTTTCCTTAATTTCTTTTTCAGTGAGTTTGTTGTTTGTGTACAGGAATGCTATTGAGTTGAATGTTGACTTTGTATCCAGCTACACTGATGAATTTGCTTATTAAGTCTAATAGTTTTCTGGTGGAGGTTTTGGAGGGTATCATGTCATCTCTGAATAATGACAATTTAACTTCTTTATTTCCTATCTTTATTCCTTTTGTTTCTCTGTGTTATCTAATTGTTCTGTGTAATTTTTCCAGAACTATATTGAATAAAAGTGGTGATAGTGGACATTCTGCTTTTGTTCATTTTATAGTGAAAGCTAGCAGTTTTTGTTCATTTATTATGATGTTGGCTGTTGGTTTGTTATAGATGTTTTTCATCAGATTGAGGTAGAGACTATTTCAATTTTCTCTAGGATTTTTATCATGAATGAGTGTTGGATTTTATCAAAAGTTTTTTCTGCATCTATTGAGATGATCATATGACTTTTGTCTTTGACTTGGTTGATAAGGTATATTACAAAGCTACTGTGATAAAATCAGCATGGTACTGGTAAAATAACAAACCTGAGGATCAGTGGAATAGATTAGAAGATGCTGACAACTACAAAGACACTCAGACACTTTATCTTTGACAAAGGGACCAAACATATTCAATGGAAGAAAGACAGCCTCTTTAATGAATGGACCTGGAAAAATTGGCTTTCCACATGCTGAAGACTAAAACTAGACATGTGTCTAATACCATGAACTAAACTAAAGTCAAAGTGGATCAAAGATCTAAATGCTAAAACAGGAACACTAAATCCCCTGGGAAAAAGCTAGGTAGAAACCTTGAAGACATAGGGGTTGGCAGAGTGTCCATGAACAAAACCACAACTGCACAGGAAGTACTTCAAAGAATCAACAACTGGAATCTTGTCATATTAAAAAGATTTTGCACATCAGAAGAAATTGCCAACAGAGTGAAAAGAAAAACCACAGAATAGGAAAATATTTTAGCCAATTGTCCCTCAGACAAAGGACTTCTATCTAGAACATATAAAGAATTGAAAAAAATCAGACTCCCCAAATTCAAAGACCCAATCCAAAAATGGGCATACAAGATAAATACACACTTCTCAGATGAAGAAATACTAATGGCAAATAAATATATGAAAAAATGTCCACCATCACTGGTCATTTGAGAAATGCAAATTAAAACAATGCTGAGATTCCATTTCACTCCAGAAAGAATGGCTATCACTAAGAAATCAACCAATAACAAATGCTGGTGAGTCTGTGGAGAAAAAGGAATACATCTCCACTCTTGGTGGGAAAGTAGACTGCTACAGCCACTGTGGAAATCAGTGTGGAGATACTTCAAAAAATTAGGATTGGAGATCCCATTTGATCCAGCTGTCACCTTTCCGGGTATTTTCCCAGAAGAACTGAGAACATCATACCACAGCAATATATGTGCACCAATGTTTATAGAAGCACCATTTGTAATAGCTAAATCTTGGAAACAACCCAAATGCCCATCAACCATGGAATGGATAAAAAAAATGTGGTATTTTTATACAACGGAGCACTACCCAGCTATAAAGAAGGACAAATTTAAGGTTTTTATAGGTAAATGGTTGCAACACAAGACCATACTCGTAAGTGAAATAAATTAGACTCGCATGTGTAAACATTGTATTGTCTCCCTAACATAAAAAATTGAAAGA
The DNA here is from genome assembly GCA_004363535.1 of Dasyprocta punctata. NCBI lineage: Eukaryota > Metazoa > Chordata > Mammalia > Rodentia > Dasyproctidae > Dasyprocta > Dasyprocta punctata. The sequence goes on along the minus strand of RJWM01003219.1, from coordinate 62,105 downwards.
GTAAATAGGATCCAAAATGTACAACAGATATTGTGAAAGTGAAAGGGTAAGAAACTGCTCAAAAGGAAAGAAAATTGGGATGAGGGAATGGAAAAAAGAAAGAAGGGAAAAGATATATATATATATATTATATATATTATATATATTTATATACAAGATAGATAACTATACACAAATGTCTTTAGTTCATGAGAAAGAACAGTTTGAAAAAAGTCCAAAAAAAAGAACAGTTTGTGTTTTCATCGTTTGATCATTTTTTCGTACCTAAATCTTGTAATCTGAGTAACTACTTTGAAGATAACAATACACAGTATATTAACCATTATTAATATATATTAAAAAAAAAGTTCAAGGTTTAAATTCCAGCTTGCAAATCATTGTCACAGCCTGGAGTGGACGCAAACATGGTGGGACAAAGAGCAACAGTCTATGTCTTAGCCCTGGATCACCTGAGAATTTCCATGTATCAAGTCTTGAATGTGGCCTCTGGCCACCACTTGGAATTTTTTCATCGTTTAAGTTTACACATATAAATTTACAACACAAGCTAGAGAACGGACATGTAAGCATGGGCAAATATATTTTACAAACATGAAATATCTCTTAAACTCAGGGAACTATTTCAATGATCCTTACACAGGCTTACTTGACTGATATTCTTCAGAAATAGATAACAAGAAATTATTGAACATTTACAGAAAAAAGAAATTAAGGCAAATTAAAAAATGTTTATGTGAATTCTAGTTCAGTATAGCTAAAGATTACAGGGGGAGCAGTTCTTCCATTAGTTGTATTCTTTTAGTCTGAATTCCTTGAATCACCAAAATGCTCTTTAAAAGAAGTGTTAAAAAATGAGTTAAGTGGGAGTTACCTGAGTTCCAAGTAAACACAGGATTTCTAGCTTGGGGACAAAGCAAGAATTCATGCCAGTTTAGTGTCTTATCAGGCCTCTCAGCTTTGGGACTAGATCCTGATGGCACCAGCAGTGAAGTGGTCCTACGTCAGTGGCTGAAGGATGCCCCTTATTAAGTTTGTGCTTGTGTGTGCAAGCCTCGGCACAAGGGCATGAGGCTTTGATAAACAGACCAAGAAAAAAGGTTGCAAAAGACTTGGGGCGTTCCCGGGTCCTGCTTCCTGTCTTCCTGACCATTGTACTCCTGTTACATGCATTTCCTTCTGGGGGCTCAGGTGTAGGACTGTGTCCTGGAGATCAGTGAATGAGAAGGGGAAAGAATCTTCACCTCGGTTTGAGGAAAAGACATAGTGTGCTCAGTGTTTGCAGAAAGGAGATAGTTGCAGGGAGAAAATGTTTTCCTAGGTGTGCTTACATTTTGGAGACATAATGGCTATCGACTAATGAAAAGTTCCTAAATAGCACACTTAGTATAATAAAACAAAAATCATTGGCTCTATTTTTCTCTTTTGCCCTCTATAGGCAAAACTATTGGAACTGAGGTGCATGTGAGAAATACTCAAAACTGCTGGCCCTGCTGTGAGTTCTTTCAGAGCTCTCTGGCCTATAAAATGTATTTCTTATGTTTCCCTGTAGGCCAATGATTCACACAACTATCCCTCCCTAGGCCCCCAAATCAAACCCTGACATATACCAGAAGTCATTCCAGAATGCCTTCATCCAGGAATCCTTCTTTGTGCACCAAACTCAAAGAATTATTCTGAGTGCCCTCAGATTATTTCACACTCCTCATCTCTCCCAGTTTAAGATGTGTACTATGAACGGAAGTGCTTTGTTAATGCTTAGCATGATCTGAAAGCTGTTTCTACAAGTTCCCGTCCTCCATTTCTACTGAACTCAAGTTCAGCATCTCTGTGCCATGGGGAGAAGCACCACATAATGCACAGATGGAGCAGGAACAGAAGTAAATTTCTATGGGGCTCAAAACTCATTCTGCCATATGTTCCTGTCTCTCCTCTGAACCTGTCAACTACACTGCCACTGGCTGGTGCAGTGGCGAAGATGGAGCAACTTTGATCAGCAGAAAGTCTTCGATATATCACTGTATAAATAACCCCTTTTCAGTAAAAAAAGGCAAGTGTCAATTTAAGTTATTCATCTCAACAAAAAAATACTGCTTCTTTCCACTGTCAGTGAATTTTTCCAGGAATTTTACGTGATTCCCAGAAAAGTAGACACTTTGAATTAGCCTGTTTTATGTAATACAGATATAATTTTAACATCCCAACAGATTAAGATATAGTTTTATTATCTGTCAATCTTTCTCTCCTCCAATATCCCAGAAGTAGCATTCTTTATGTCTCCACACAATTTAACTTACAGGCCTGCTTATTTTTTTATTTTAAGCATAAATAAAATTTATTAGTACCAGGGCAGTAGTGAATTCCAACTTTTTATAATATCAGACTTGCCTAGAGTGAAACAAATAATATTTTTATGCTTTCTGGTGGCTTTTCAAATCCTTTAAGTCTAACTTTGTTCTTTTTATTATTGATTTATTTTGTCCTATGACAGTTGTCTTTTCAAGTTTGTGTTAAAAAGCTCAAATTAATTTAATTCCATTATTTTTATATCCATATATATTCCATATACTCGCCATCCATATTCCTTAATTCGATAGTTTCTCCCAGATGAATTACATTTTAATGAATTTTAAGGGAATATTTTTTAGGTTTCAGGTGGGACCACACTCTTGTCAAGGTAATGTAGTTAAAATAGCATTGTTATTGGGTATCTCATACCCCAAAGACTTCACCAGACAAGAGAAAAATCTAACTAGAATGAATCTTCCAGATGTCTTCAGTTTTTCCATAGTTTCCTGAATTTATTCCTCCAGTAGTCATTTGCCAAGAATAGTGACTAGTCCCATGGACTGAGCCAAGAGGTGTTTCTGTGTGGAGAGATAGTTATTTACTGTAACATCTACTTTAAGAAATAAATAGGCTATACTAGATGGTTTGTATTTATAGTATCTACGAATTATCTGATGCTTACCTTTTAAGTGAGGGAATCACCATATATTCTTTCTGACCTTGACCTTCTATGGTGGGGTTATTTTCTATCTCACAGGGACAAAGATCAAATGACAAATTTTTGTCTAGTTGGAGAGGCACATAAATTCAATGCAATGGAAATGATATTCCAGAAATTATGATTTATTGTTGTATAAGAAATTAATCAGTTCTGTATCAAACCCAGCTGTAATCTTACTTTAGACACTCTAGCTTTTATAATTCTTTTCGGATTTTGCTTGATGTCATATTACTTCCCTCTCCAACTAATATAGTAATTAAAACACTTATTTTGTATCTGAATGAGAATCACAGTATTATTTTTTGAAACATATTTAATAATTATCTTACTGCATTATAATTTTAACTGCTCCCCATCTATTTTGGCATTTCCCACACCTATTTTTATTCTTTTAGTTGGTGCATGTTCTAAATCCATGTTTTATTTCTGTGTATTTTATTTATCCCAGCATTATTTCCATAAGTTTTAAAAGAATGTTTTAAAATTCTATTGCTTTATTATTATGCTATCAAATTCAGATGACATGCTATACCACACTCAATTTTTAAAGTCAGAAAAGAGAACTAAGTGTTTTTAGTTTGACCCTAACTTGCTTCTTTAAACTGCTTTTTTAGGCCTTCTCTAGCTTTGCTACATCTTTCTAAAGGGTAGGGAAGGATACTTTTTTTTCCTACCAAGAGCAAAATAATCAAGAAAATGGCAAATCATTATTGTACAAGTTACTTTGCAACATATTTTTACGCACTTATTTTTATATTCATACTATTCTGATGGACTGTGTGCTTTATCACCACTTACAGATGAGTGAATTCAGACAACAAAGACTTAAGTGATTTGTCCAGTCCAGTACAACTGGTGAATGATAGAACCTAGATCCAACCCTAACTTCAAATAATCCTTATGTACTTTCTGCTATTCATGGACTAATTCTACATTCTGATTGCAATTGACCTGCTGTGGATGCTATTTGATGATTAGCCCCTTTGTGAACTAAAGAAGGAGCTGAATAGCACTGTTCTATTGTCCTGTGCTTGCACACAAGGTGCAAGATCATATTTTCAATCTCACTTTTCTGGTTTTCACATTGTCCCACTTGGATGTGCACTTAGCTTTCACAATCATGTACATGGCCTGGAGGGTTACAGCAGCAGAAAGAAGCCGTAGAACCCACACTTGTAGATGTGGACAAACTGACATCAAGTGGTCCCAACCAGTAAGATGGTCTGTACATGTTAGAAATATTAAGAAAAAGAGAGCAGTGGGCCAGTCTCATTAAAAACACTGCAAGATGTATAAAACAATACCAAAAATAACACCGTGGGTAGCCTCACTCATACATGCCCTTAATTTGCCATTCTGACTGGATAGTTTGTGATATTCTGTTTTCCCTTTTATCTTTTGTAAAGAAGCAATCTTGGTGGAACAGCCCTTGGACTTAAATGGTGAGCAATTAATTTGGTTGCCTCTACACTGCCCCTAACAAAAGATGTCAGCTTTTTCGTTATTTGTTCCATTAAAATGGAAATGAAAAAATTGTGAAATTAACAAATAGAGGAAACTGAATTTAAAATGTAAAGAATGAAGGATTTTTTTATTCTTTAGTAGTCTTGTTCTTAAAGAATTAAAATGAAATTCTCAAACTAAATGTCCTTTAAAACTCACGTGTTTGCCTGTCTGTTTAAAGAATTTATTTAAGAACAATAAAAACAAATAATGCCAAAGTTGCTTCTTTCACAGTATGTGAATGGATGAAAGTATGTTTTCACAACAAATTGCTTTTTCCAGACTTCTAATGGTTCTCAACCCTGAAGCTTTGCTTATACATGATATTCAGGGATAAATATTTCTATAAGATTCATGGAAGAAAAAAATGATGAATCATCTCAGTTTCAATGTAGAAATTATTTTTCTCTAGCTATACTTACACTGCAAAGAGAACTTTATATCTGCTGCACAGTATATTTTATTTTGTATCTAAGACAATAGAAAAAAAAAGTTGCTACTTATTCCTTCAAATAGTTTTTTCGCATCCACATTCTCCTCCTTAATAGAATTACAGTCCAGCTTGCAATGAAGGTCACATGAGTACCAAAGATATTTTAATTTTAAGGTAGATAATCACATCAGCCATTCCAGTTTTGAGAAAAGATTTTGCATAAAACCTGATAGCTGCCATCAAGTATTTAAGAGATTTTATTTATATTAAGAGGATTAATATTTTAAGACATTGCTATCCCAATATCTTCTGTTAATTAATAAAAATGTGATGATGTTAAATAACTTAGTTCTTACGAAAACTAAAACTCCTTTCAAAATACATGGAGAATTATTTGATCAAGATCCTTGCCACTGATTACAAAGCTAGTCTTTAACTGGAATGAAAGCCACATAGAATTGTTAGTTATGATCTGTTTGCTTTCACATGGGCTTACTCACTAAAGCTACCAGAACAATCGAATCCTGAGCAAGGTTAATCTAATTGATATTTGAAAACTTGTAGTAAACACCACCCAAGGATGCTTTTCATTAAGTGAAGAATAGTTGTCAGCATCCTTGCTGTGGCTCTTCGGAATATTAGGAGTCTGCTGGTTGCTAAATTTATCTCTGCCTTTCTCACTTCCTATGCACCAGTCACATCCTTTCTGTCCTTAACCCAAGTTTTTTGAGCTTCCTAATGTTTACACTTACTACTTCTTTGCGAAAGACATTCCCTCCTGTCTTTAGAAAGCTAACCTCTTATCATGTAGGATTCAAATTGAAACTGATGTGCCTAGAGAGTTCTTTCCGTAGCCAGAGGAACTGGACTCCCCAGCCCCATGCATTATTCTTCATGCCCTTTTCTGCTGTTTTAGTCTCATGAGTTGCAACTATTTGAAATAGTCTAGTTTGGGGAACAGGAAGTAAAGGTGAGTAGTACAGTACTTGCTATCTTTCTATCTTGCTAATGTCCTGGGTTTGAACCTAGCACCGCACACACACACACACACACACACACACATCCACCCTACAAACAGCTGCTGTTTAGCTGCTTACTTCTGTATTTTTTTTTTTTTAATTTCTAAACTACCACAAAAATCCCTGGGACCATGTGTGCACTCGAGAAGATGTGAGTAAAGTCAAGAGCTTATAATACGGAGAATAAAATGTGTATCTGCTTCACAAAGTAACATTAGGAAGTCCTGCAAGACTTAGAGTTAGAGTTAGGGCTAGAATTCCCCTTGGGGAAGAATTATTCCCAATTGCTGAAATAAGATGGTTTTACATAAAAGTGTTATTTCAATGGCTCCATGAAGTAGACAGAGTTTTAATATTCAGATAGAAGGGAAAAGTGGTCTGAGGTTTTGTAGTCAGGCCATTGTTAAGATACACCAAGATTAGAAAAAAAAAGCAGTGAAAAAATGCTGGAAAGCAAAGATAACTGAATTTTGCTTTAGTGAGTCAATGACCAGATGGTATCAGAAATGTATCCTGGCTCTAACATTTTACATCTGAGTTACTGTCACAGGGTGAATCGTGCTCCCCCAATTCATTTGTTGAAATCTTAACCCACATTATCTCAGAATGTGACTATATTTAGTGATAAGGCCATTGATGAGGTAGTTACTTCAGAACAGAGCTATTAGGCTGGTCCTTAATTCAAGAGAAGGACACAGAGAGAAAGGCACAAAAGATATGCAGGAACAAAGGAAAAGTTATGTGAAGGCTCAACCAGAAGGTGGACATCCATATGACAAGGGGGGCCTCATGGGAAACCTGCCAGCCAACACCTTGATCTTGGACTTGTAGCATCTAGGCCTTTCTATTCTTTAAGACATTCAATATTATATTTTCTTATATTGTCCCTAGAGAACTAATGTAGATACCTTGAAAATTTAAATCTTTGTTTCTTTTATCATCTGCAAAGTAATGATAACATAAGAGAGACAGTAAAAGAATCAAATGAACTAAGAATTCTAGTGGATTAGTTAACAGTCAGCTTGAGTGGGAATGCCCAGCTAAACTGAGTCAGCATGGTTCAGGATGTGGCAGACCCACCCGCGAATTGTTGCCAGGATGGTATAAGAGGAGAATGCGAGGGGAAGATTAAATGCTGTTGAGTTTCCTAGAGAAGCTTGCCATTGCTGGTTTTCCTGATACAAACTCGACTGTTAGGCCCTTGCAGTCACCTGGCATGGCTGCTCTTCTCTTCTGGGGAGCTCTGGTCTTCATCAGAAGCATCACTTCCTGACCCCAGTGCAGATCCCTCAGCCTGCTGGCACAGATCCTTCACCCCACTGGTGCAGACTGCTAGCTTCCACCACTGGCCTTCGGGCCTTCCCAGTGCAGGTCCTTGATAGGGACTTGCATGGGACATTACCATGAGCCCTAGGCCTTCAGCTGGACTCCTGAGGGACATTGCTGTGGGATCCAGGCCCTGGGAGCCTTCAGGTCTCTAACAGGTAAACAGATCTCTTGCATTCCTCTGCATTTGACTTTTTGGGGGAGTAATATAAAATAATCCTATAAATTGTGTATCCCATATTAAATCTGTTCCCTTGTAAGACCAGATTACAACAAGAATCGTTAAAGTTCTTTTTATAATAGAATAAATTTACAGCTAGGGAGTATTTTAAAAACAGTCATGTTAGCAGGACATGGTGGTGCGTGCCTGTCATTCTAGTACTCGGGAGGCTGAGGCAAGATGTTCACTGTAAGTTTGAGGCCAGCCTGGACTACATAAAGAGTTCAGGGTGAGCTTGAACTACAAAGTGAGATGCTGTCTCAAAAAACAAACAAACAAAAAAAGCAGAACAAAATAGTCACGTTGGGTGACGTTAGTTTCTCTTGCCCCTTTCTCTAGGCTTCGAAGCCAGCAAGAAATGTGAGTTTGTCTCATTTAATATATTTGTAACATGGTTGACAATTCCAAGGCTTTTCCTGAAAAGAAATGTCTTTGCGTCAGAGAAAGGGCTGGAGGAAGTAGCCAGGATGGAACTAAGAAGGGGAAAAAGAAAAAGAGATCGGCCTATGCTAATTTTTGTTTCAGTTCTAACATATTCACTTTGCATAGCCACCCATTATAGACAAAGTGGTGGACTGAACTTACCTTTGCCTTCCTTTGGAAAGGCTGAGCTTCATGGCTGAGTGAATTTCACTGATGTATTTGACTTGCATACTCTATTTATTACAAGAAGAAATATATTGCAATGAAATGTTTAGAGTCAGAGAGGCCTGAGTTTGAGTGTAGGACCCAAACATTTTCACCTTTGTGCCCTTGTATGTTTTGAGATCTTATTGGAGACCTAGTTGACCACCTACTGCTCCCTCCCCCAAAATTCAAGATGGTAACAACTATCTCAGCATTGAATTTAAGGATTAAGCTAACAATATAAATATACAAAGTAACTGACACAACCTTATCATATAACCAATGTTAAATGAGGCAGTTTTGCTATTTTTGTGTTGGGTGTTAGCATCTGACTCTCCTTTTTTTATGCCATTGTAATCTCATATATCAGTTCTTCAAGGCAAGGTCTATACTGTTATTTTATCTGTGTTATGCCAGCATTTTTCATTGATCAGCTGATATTTTTATCTAAGGAGATAGTAATATGGGTGTTATGGCTTGTGCTTAGATGTCCCCCCAGAGCCTCAAGCAGTGAAACGTGGGGCTTTCTCAGAGGTAGATGGATCCAGAATGTGTGATTAATTCATGGTGCAATGTTAGCATCAAGGGATCTATGATTAAGGGTGTGAGTGTTACCTGCCCTAAATAGCCTGAATAAGATTTAAGGGATAGAAAGCAAAGCTTACTTGCTTTGCTACCTCCTGTGTGCCGTGACCTGTTTTTCACCTGAGATGCCTGTCTGTCATGCAGCCTGCCTTGGAGTCAGCTGACTATGGACTGAAACCTCTACAAACTATGAGCTAAATAAACCTTTCCTCCCTTCGCTTTGGGAATTGGGCATTTTGTCTCGATAACATGAGAAAAGTAACTAAGACTAATGGGCTAGTGAGAACTGATTTTTCACTGTAAATAAATTCATTGGTAATCAGGAGCTCAGATCCTGTTTGGTAAGAAAGCTTTCTTTGATCAAGTGCACTTATCAGATTTATAATGGTAATCCATGGCAACCCATGCTTTTGCTTGCCTCTATGGTTCTTTTAATACTTACATATAATTTGAGTAAACTAAACCAGATAGCCAGATCACAGTGAATATGGTTTAATTGCATGCAACATTTTCTCTTATACATTTTCATCTATTGAGGCACTCCGGAACCTACGCTAGTGTACCTATTTGCTTATTCTTCTAAGTAAACAAAGCTATCTGGAGCCTAGAATGCTGGTCTCAAACTGTGTTTTGTTTCTTCAGCAGTGACCTCTGTCCGACCTCACAGTGCACTTCAGTATTTGCGTTGTGCTGCAGAAGCTGCTGCATTGTGCATGCTCCAGGCTGTGACTGTGGACAGTCTCGTCCTGGAAAGTCAGCTCGTTTATCACTCCTGCCAGGCCCTGCAGGCCTGCTTGAAGAGAAAAGTATCTGAAAACAAGTGGTGATGAAGGAATAGAATAGACACAGTAAGAAGTAGAGAGATGGCAAAGGAGGCATGGGGGTGGGAGGGTAGAGCCAGCACACTGGAGTCCCTGGAAAGACAGGCACCTGAGTCATTCCAGTTTCTTGTGAAGAACCTTCACAGTGGCAAGGCTGGCCTTCTGGCTCACCATAGGTCTTAGGCCACAATTTAAAAGATTGATTGTTGTAGTCATGGACCCGTTGTGTGTTTATACCTTCACTCATCCATATTTGTGGGTAATCCAAGCTGACCTGGAGCTGGGCCATGGGATGGTTTGACATAAACACAGATCTGAAAAATATTTGTGTTTGGGGGATTGCTTGTCTGCTGCTCTTAGGTCCCTATGATTATCAATGGATAAATGGGAATAGACTTCTCTAAAATGAGAGATCACATGGAGAGAGACTCTTGTCATCCCTGGAGTCCCTTAGGAGGTCCTTGTAAAGCAGTCAGATCCCATGGAATCATCAGAGTCATCAGCGAGGTCGAGACAGGCCCACACAGAACCAACCACCTGAGCTCAGCCACAAATACTGAACTGCCCAAGTGGGTAACTAATAAATAGCCACAAAGATTTGGCATGGTTTGCTACAAGGCTAAAGGTGACAGGTCGATATTCTCGTGCTTACTTATCTACCCATTTCAGGAATAATTCCAATTCAATCCTTCATAAATATTTTTAAGGTTTAATTTGGAAAATTCTGTTCTAAAAATATGCAAGTGGTTTAAAAAATAGGGCAACCTTGTATGTTACTGCCATTGGATAAAGACATTTTCTAAAACAGCCTCTCCCTGTGACTTTCAGAGGTATTTGCAAGGTGAGATGGGGGTGGGGAGGAAGATTCTTAAAATAACAATGCTGAAAGGAAGTGGCATCACTTATGAACAGTGACATTTCAAAACCAGAGAATCTCGAAATACCATAGCTTATTGGAGCACAAATGATGTAATGGACATTTTCCCTGTTGCAGGAAAAGCAAGCCAACTCTCTTGTCTCTGTCACTGAATATAGTGATTAGAAGATTCATTTTTTTAAAAAAAACTTTTGAATCCTTTCTTAAGATCTAAGAGCCTTAAATTTGAGTTGGGGTTGTATGGAAGAAAATAAGGAAAATTAAATATTTGGTGCTTATGCCCCGAGAGTTTCCAAACTCAAGTGATATATTTGTTCAGCAAATGTTGGGTGAGCATTTGATCTCCACCAGATAGTGTGCTGCCCTCAAATGCTTGCATTAACTAGGCAGAGAAAGCAGAGCAAATGGTCTTAATCCCTATGACTTGTCCAGGAACCTGTCCACTCATGCAGGCAGATATCTTTGCAATGTGGACTTTCTTCTTCCCAGGCACCCCAACCACACAACAGCTTGGAATAAGGGCTTGTCACATGCTTTGTGACAATCGTTTCTTCCCTGGGGAAAAATAAATCCTAGATAAGGGAGCCTGGCCAGAGCCTTTTTCCTCTGGCTAATATTTGTATTCAAGTACACACTGGTGGTGACAATAAGCACTTGAAGAGAGGCATGGCACCCTTCCAACACTTTATGCTTATTAACGGATCACTAACTCTAGCTTTAATCAATGAAACCATGTGAATAGCACATTCTCCATGCAGTGTAGTCGGGGGGAGGCCCGCGTGGTATCCCTTGACTGCCCATGGAATCACCTTGCAGAAAAGTGAGCATTTATGTTAAAAACTGCTGGCCTCTTGAAATCACTCTAAACTTATTTCTCAAGTGTCTTATTTCTCAAGTGTCATTATTCTATGGGACAGGCTTGCCCTGAAACAAAGCTTTATATGGGAATTATTAGTGTGCTTTTTAAATCACCCCATAATAGAACATATAATTTGCATATATAAAACTGAGATGACTCTTACATTTTCTATTTGTTGGGGAAGTGAGTGATTCATTTTATTAGAATGCTTCATAATACACATGTTAAATGTGGTCATGCATTGCTTAATGATAAGCATACATTTGAAAAGATGTGTTGTTAAAGTGATATTGTCATTGTGAACCTCACAACATCTACTGTATTGATCTGTACTTATTCAAGATGTGTGAGGTTGCTGCCAGAGTAACACGGCATCCTGCTTTACAGTAAACATTTAAAAACATACTCTGAAACAATGATAAATATATAGTAAATACAAAAACTAGTAACATATTTGTTATTGTTATTGAGTATTGTATGTCATATACTTGTATGTGCTGTACTTTTATACCAGTGGGAGCACAGTAGGCATCTTTACACAAACAGCACCACAAATACATAATTAATATATTATGCTATGATATTGCAATGAGTACAACATCCCTAGGCAATACAAATATTTCATCTCCATCATAATCTTATGGGATCACCATTTTACATGTAGTATATCATTGAATGAAACTTATGGAACATAACTGTATCTTCATTTGTTTAAATCCAAGAGTTACTAGGAAAAACAGTAAGAGAACATGTAAGTTCAGGAGGTATGATTTCAAATTTCCTTCTTCTACTTATTTGAGGACAAGACCACGAGGACTGATATTTCCCTCCCTGTGATAAATAGTTTTGTCAATTTTACTGGGTCACAAATTGCCCAGATAGTTGGTCAAACAGGATTCTGAGTATATCTGTGCGAGTGTCTTGGGGTAAAATTAACATGTGAAACAATAAACTGAGTCAAGGTTATTGCCTTCCCCTATGTGTGTGGGCCTCATGCAATCAGTTGAAGGCCAGGAAAGAACAAGTGCGGAGTCAGCGGAAACTCCTCCTTCCTGCTTGCTTGAGCAGAGCGTCAACTTTCCTGCCTTCAGACTTGAACTTAATACCCATCTCTTCTTGAGCCTCAAAACTGCTGGCTTTTAATCTGGCACTTCAGCCATCATCTCTCCAGAGCCACTGCGTATCTTTTAGATTTTGATTCTGTTTCTCTAAAGAATCCTAATACATCCACTTTCATCCTACTCCTCAGGGGACTCTGACTTCTAAACTTTCTCACTCCCTTCCCGTCTTTGCAGGTTTTTTGTCACTCACACTACCTTCTCCTCACTCCCCTGGACAATGTACTTTGAATGTCCCTTTGCAGCCCACTTGGGCCTCATGGACAAAGTGCTCCCAGCCATTCTCCCAGGCCTGCCTCTTCCACTTCCTTGAGGATCCCAACTTAGCTGGCACCCAAAGTCTTGTTGAACACAGGAGGGAAGTCTGCATAGCAAGAAGTGACTTGATAGTTACAAGAAAATTGAAGCCAGAACCCTAGTGCACGGTGACAGAGCCAGAGCGAGCAGTTCTAGGACACAGCAGAAAGAAACCAAAGGGGCCTCTGAACCACTTGCTAATGTCTTTAGCAAAACCCTGTCTTCCATTTATTACAAAGGTATGTGGTGTTATGTCTTAGCTGACAAAAGTCTCTGAATAGTAGGATTAAGATTAATGAAATTCATGAGCTATATACTCCAGTGCAACTAAATTGATTTAAATTAAATTCATGTTACTAAGAATATATGTTATACAACTTGCATTTTATATATATACATATATACATACATACATATATATATATATACTTAATAACTTATATTTTCATGTGTTCCTAAGACAAATCTTTTCCCTTGAATGATAATCACCATGTCCAGTATTTTCCCTCTCCTGAGACAGCAAGTACCACAGGGATGACTTGACAGTGATTACAGTCATGTGTGATTTAATACTTTCACTTTCTAGCATACATTCTAGAAAATGGATTGCTACGTGACTTTGTTACTGTGCTAGCATTTGTACTCACACAAACACTGTACCCTACTATGTATGGTTATATGGTTTACGTGTATTAAATATACAAACAGCATAGCCTACTATGTATGAGATATGATTGAAAAATAGACTAAATGTTTAATTTTTGAAAGGCTTAAAATTTTTAAAAAGTTACTAGAGTAGAATACACATTGATATTAATCCTCCTTAAAATACTCCCCTTGATTTCAAACATTAATCCAGTCCTCTTTCATTTCCTTAGCTGTGCTGTTGTGGTTGTCCCCTGAATCAATTCAAAATATTTACCTTTCATAGTTACTTTGACTCTGCAGAAGGGCCAGCAGTTTCACAGTGCCAGACCCAGTGAATAAGTAGAATGAAGATACACCATAAAGCTTTGAGGAGCCTACCTTTCCATTACATTGCACTCAGCAGCCAGCAGCATTCACCATATTTTTTATCACACCTTGTAAAGACACTCATGAAAGGGGACTTTCAGAACTGCCTCGGAAAAGGCAGGGACAATGGAGTTAAAATATTCAAAGGAAGAGGGAGTATTTTGAGGCAGCTTAATGGCAATATGTCTTTCACCACAATAAATTTTTCTTTTAAAGATTCACCATATAACCTCTGGTACCTTACTGTGTGTTATACATACTATTGTAGCAGGAAATGCCAGCCCCACCATAACCAGTGTGCTTCAGTTTCTTAGTTGTCCAGATAGTAGTTCCTTTTCCAGTTTTCATTGCTTCTGCCTCTTAGAGACAGCAGGTCACTGTGATGCATAATTGGTCACTATGATGCACATTGTATAAATCAATCTCCAATTGACAAGCCATTCTGTCTCTGTACTTCCTGCTTGCTTATCCTATATAAACTCTAGACCACCAGAGGTCAAGGCCTGATATTCTGGGAGTGATCTCTATCAGTGCCCATCAATGTAAATAAATCTGCCTCCAAATCCTGGGTGTCATTTTGGTGTTTCTGCTCACCTTTGCATTATATGTTATATATACACAAATATAAACTTAACCCACCATATACAATGTGTATATATGCAAAATATTATAGCCCATGGGTATATTAATATAGCCTATTCCTCCTAAGGCTATGACAGACAAAACATAAGATTAAAAAAGAAAATTGCACCATCGGGAAACAATAAACAAAAGAGATTTGAGGGTACTGTGGGAATGATTACATACTGTCTTACATTAGCCTTTTCTTTCAAGGTGTGGAAGACATAGACTCTAAAATAACAATAAAAAGTAAAGTATACTAAACATATAACTCAATAACATAATCACTTATTATCAAGTATTTTGCACTACATATAATCGTTTAGGCCCTTTTTTTCACAACTGGCAACACAGCAGGTTTGTTTACAATAGCATCATCACACACATGCGAGAAACGCATTGTGCTGTGCTGCTTTGATGACCATGACATCACCAGGTGAGGGGGACTTTTCAGCCCATTCTAATCTTGTGGGACCACCATTGTATATGTGATCTGAAGTTGACCAAAATGTTGTCGTGAAGCCATCAGTGCAATTTTTCACCATTGCCATTGCTCTCCCAATCGCCGTCAGCCATTAGTAACACTGCCTCCTGAATAAGTGATTGGAGGAAGTTCAGCAATTGTACTTCCTGGTTTCGGTTCTTGACGCTGCCTGCGAAGCTGTAGCACAGTGGAGAAGTGAGGATACTCAGTATGAGTTTTCACATGTGGAAAGCGTGGATGCAGGGTTGAGGATGCAGCTCAGCCGTGGGGAGCCTGCTTTGTGTAAGACCCTGCGTTTGATGCACAGCATCACACACATAGACACACACACACACACACACTTACACAGACACAAATGTGGTTACAAATAATGCTTAGCTCACAAGCTTATCGTGAGGATTAAATAAAATAAACCATTTAATCATATTAGCAAGATATCTGGCATGTGATAGACATTGAATAAACATTAGTTGTTTCTATCATCAAAAAAGTTGGTATTTGCATAATGCTCTATAGTTTAAGCATTCACATTTAATACAACTATTAATATAATTGGCATATTTGATCTGTATATATCTAATATTTGTTCTTTGATTTCCTCATTTCTACCTTCTTTTGGGTAAAATATATTAAGCATCCTATTTCATGACTTCTATAGAATTTCAAGATATAACAGTATTTATTTACCGGTTACTCTGTAAACTACTCTATGCAATTTTTTTCATATCTACAAATAATATTATTCTATTTTATAAGCATTGTAGAATCTTCTAACTTTCTTCTTTTGCTCTTTGCCCTTTTTGTTTTATAACTTACTTCTACATATACAATAAAACTCAATATACATTATTAATTTTGCTTTGACCTGTTACTAATTTCTTAAAATAAATATCTGTGTTTGTATGTTGTGTAGGCATGTAGAGAAAGTTTAAAAGTTTTGAAATAATTTCCATTTAATAATTTTAAATTGTTATGTTTTTCCTCATATTTGTTCTTTTTGGTACTTGGTATTTCTTTGTGTAGGTTTCTTTTGGTATCTTTGGTACCATTTTCCTTCCCTCTGAAGTTTCATTGAACATTTTTTTTAATTTTCCTTTCAATGTATTCTTTTACTGTTTATCAGGATGAAAATGTGTTTATCTTAGAGTTTTCAATGCAACTTATTTGGACATAGAATTCTAGGCTTACCACTTTTTTCTTTTTTTCCCTAGCTTAAATATATGATTTCTAAGGTGACATTTTGATATATGCTACTTGCCAAAATGATTACCCCAATCAAGCTAATTAATATATTTATGATCTCACATAGCTATCTTTTCTTATGTATACAGTAAGAACATTTAAATTCCATTCTCAGCAAATTTCAAATATATAATCTAGCATTAACTATAATCACCATACTATCCATTAGAACTCTAGAATTTATCTATCTTGCATAATATAAGCTCAACATTTCCATTTCCTTCACTCTTAGAGTTCCAGGCAAGCATTATCTTATTCTCTGACTCTGCAAGTTTAGGCTTTTTAGATTCTAAACATACATGGTATTATAATATGTTTATCTTTCTGTGTCTGAGCTATTTCTTAGAATAATGTCTTCTAGGTTTATCCATGTTCTTACAAATAACAGATCTTTATTCTTTTCAAGGCTGAATAACCTTCCAGTCATCTGTTACTGGACAATTCAAGCTGATTTTCAGCACAAAAATCATAACTTGACCTCTTTTTATGTTTATTTATTTATTTTTTGTCTTTTTACGACAGTTTCACTATGCAGTTTGGAGTGGCCTTGAACTTACCTGTAGCCCAGCCCAGGCTGGCCTTGAACTTGCAATGATCCTCCTACCTCAGCCTACTGAGTGCTGGAATTACAGGCATGTGCCACCACGCCCAGCTGTAGTTTGACTTTTAACTATGATTTTTAACTATGTTACATCAAGACAGGGTTTTCTTTTTGTTTTTCTTAGTTGTGAGTTAACTGAGATCATATATGTGAGCTTATATTTTAGTTGTGAGTTAACTGAGTTCATATATGTGAGCTTATATTTTGTCAATTTAAAAAAATTCTTGACCATTACCTCTTCACAACTACTTTCACTACATTATTTTTTTTGTCTGTATTTGGGACTCAAATTACATATATTGCAGAAACTGTGTCCTGTTCTCTTTACTTTTTTTTTTTTTTGAGGCACCGGGGATTGAACTCACAACCTCGCGCCTGCCAGACAGGCACTGAGCCAAACTCCCGGCCCTGGTTTTTTGAGGCAGGGTCGCACTATGTAGCTCAGGCCGGCCTTGCACTCGCGTTGTAGCCCAAGCCG
Organism: Dasyprocta punctata; assembly: GCA_004363535.1. Classification (NCBI taxonomy): domain Eukaryota; kingdom Metazoa; phylum Chordata; class Mammalia; order Rodentia; family Dasyproctidae; genus Dasyprocta; species Dasyprocta punctata. The sequence continues at coordinate 44,973 of RJWM01003219.1, read as the reverse complement.
GCCTCGAACCCACAACGCTCCGCCTACCTCAGCTTCCCGAGTGCTGGGATTAAAGGCGTGCGCCACCACGCCCGGCTTCTTTACTTTTCTTAAGAATCTCTGTGATTCAGTTCACATAATTTTCTTTTCTTTTTTTTTGTTTTTTGTTTTGTTTTGTTTTTGTTTTCAGCACCAGGGATTGAACTCACAACCTCACACCTGCCAGACAGGCACTTAAGCCGTTGAGCCAAATTCCCAGCCCTAGTATTTTGAGGCAGGGTCACACTATGTAGCTCAGGCCGGCCTTGCTCTGGCATTGCAGCCCAAGCCGGCCTCAAACTCACAGCACTCCTCCTACCTCAGCCTCCTGAGTGCTGGGATTAAAGGCGTGCGCCACCACGCCCAGATCCAGTTCACATAATTTTCATTCACCAATCTGCAGTTACTACAATTGACCTTTGCTTACCCAGTGTGTTGTTTAGCCTATTAAACAAACTCTATGTTTATATCTTTCAAGCATTTTTAGATTTCCATTTGATGTTCCACTTCGCTAAAATTCTCCTCACCGCAGCATTCACTTCTCTGCTTACACTTTAACAGACACTGTTATTTTACAGCCTCTGTCAGATGCTTGCAACATGTTAATAATCTCTGAGTCAATTTCTATTGATCATTTTTCTCTCTTTACTATCATCTATATTTTCTTGTTCCCATGTGTCTTATATTCTATTATATAACTGACTTTACGTATAAAAGAAAAACCATTAATAATATTTACTCTATAAAATAGGAGGAAACATGCTTATAGGACACTAGTATGCATTAGGAATGGGCTGTGTTAAATCAAGTTAATCTGAGATTGAATTAGCTGCTGCTTTAGTTGAACATAGCTCACTGTGTCTTCAAAGACTTTGAAGAAGAGATCAGCACTTTCCCTTCATAAAGGCTTGATGTCTGGCAAAGACTCTAGTGATCCCTTCCTAAATTACCACCCAGTTGCCACCTCTTTGGGTTACTAGTAATTTTTCTCTGTAGCTTTCTGAATCTTGCAAGATCTGCCTGCCATGTTTTTCTCTCTTTCTTTCCAAAGGCCACTGTAGTGTAGTTGGTAGGGTCCAAGAATACCCTGGAAGACTACGTTAGCTCTGCTGTTTGTCTCCTGTGCCTTTGGCATAGTATTCACATCCAGTGAGGGCCTGTGTGATAATTTGGGCTATGTGTAAAAACTAAGACTGGGGCATTTTGGAATTTCTACCTTTATGCTAGTTCACATGTAACCATTAAAAATTTGTGATTCTGTAGCTTCTTTTTCTTCCTCCCATTAATCCGTCAACAAGGAAAACAACACCGTATCTCTTCTCCAGCAGAAGAGTTTGTCACCTTATGGACTGCAGTTCATTTGAGTGCTTTTCTTTTTCTTTTTCTTTTTTTCTATTTTTGCATACTCAGCCATCTGGTGATATTTAAAAAGCTCTGATTTTGTAAATTAACAGGCTTGTTCTAGTTGTCAGCTTAATTTTTTTATACTCATAATCTCCCAGTGGATATAAAGAGAATGTTCTTCACATAAGAGACAAAAGCTTGCAGTAATTTTTTAAAATGAATAATGAATGAAGGAGTGAATGAATAAATGAATTAAGTGAACAGATGAATTAAGTAAAGATTCCACTACTTCCCAAATAAAGGTTTTAAGACAGAAAGTATGTTTCCTTTGGAAACTATGCCCCTAAAGGATAAGGCAACTATCATGAAGAGTGCAAGAGTCATCTGTCACCCCCTCATCCTACAGGGCCATCCTTTAGCATGACTTGTCTTGCCTATTACAGAGTCTTTGCCTGAGAATTTTGTTTTATCCTCAGGCAATCCCTAAGCACATAATTAAGCATTACAATAAACACCTCCAGTACAATAGAAAAATAGTATTGGGTCCACCCCAGGATATTTATTCATTTATTCAGTAAATACAGTCCTGTAAACTAGACCCACTGTGTACTTTTAATGTTAACCAACAGCTCTGCAATGGAGTGATTATTATCCCCAGTCTATAAATGAGGAAATTGAAATGCAGAGACTTGATATCACTAAGACACAGTCACATTTGTGCTCATTGTGCTAAACCACGAATTCTAAGGTAATCTCAGTTTAATTCTTTGTAGCTAAGGCTGTAAGCATTTCAACAAGAACTGTGCGGTTTGTTTCATACAGGGAGCCCTGTGTGATGATCTGGATAAGTATTATCATTTTATTTTAAAGCGGTGGAAACCAAGCCAGGCAAGTTAAAACCCCAAAGGTTCTAAGCATCATTCTGTCTTAGACACTAAGACTTCTGACTGTTCCGTCTAATACAGCTCATTTTCTCTCATGCTCTTCTTTAAGGCTTTGAATGTTGACAGAAAGACCAGTAAATTTACCACCCATTGTATAACTGGTCTTTTGAATAAGGCAATGGTAATAAATGTCCTTTTTACAAGACTTTTTTGCAGTCTAGCCCTTTTACCAATTAGAAATCTACATCACAATGGAAGTCAAATGGGCAAAGTACATACTTTACTTTGTTACTATTGCACTAGAAGGTACCTCGTTTTGTTTTGAGGGAAACTCTTTTTCATAAAAATTTATTTTGCCAAGCACAAGGTTAAAAAATGCCAAACATCATATTAAAATAGCTGCAAGCAATTAGAATTCAAAGGTCACCATCTTACACAGATTTAGAGCACGGTTCCAGCCTTTTCCTCTTCTGTTTCACTGGGATTTTTATTCAGCACTGAAAAAGCCATTCATTTTGTAAAGGTTAATTCACAGCTCTGGGTTTGATGAAGTGTGCTGCCTACATCATCTGCATTTTAACACAGTGTCTGTATTGGTGTCAGTCCGGTCCTCTCCCCTGGATGAAAGGTGGCTGTCTCTGTCAGAGTGAGATTCCACCTTCCCTCCTTGTTTTACACTCCTACAGGGTCCCAGTGGCAACCCCATTGCATGGATTATATCCCTTCCTTCTTTGCAGTCAATGGGTGAATAGAAAGATTGTGTTTTATTTCTTTGTAGCAATTTCCTTTCAAGTCCCCATAATACAATGATTTGCTATACTATTCTGTTAATAAATTCTAATAACCAAAGAAATACTCATTTTCTTTTGCCAGACTTAATTTCTATTTTGGTTTCCTCTGCCACTGTGGAACAGAAGCATTTTAGTCATTCTCTTTGCTTTAAGTGATTTCTAAGTACCTAGGGTAAGACTCACATGCTGATGTGCTAGGGTAGGTAGAAAGACAGCTGCATTTTATTAATTCCTTAGCCATCTGTCAGTAACATCGTCTTCTTGTCCCATTGAAGGTTTCTAGGTGGCCGCCAGTTCTCCAAACCACATCCACACCGTTTTTTGGTCATACTACTAATGAAGTTCTTCACTTTCTATAGTGATCATGTAAGTTGTTTAAAAGGGTATTAGGAATATTGCCTCAAGCTTCCTCTGCACCTAAGAACCAGGGCCCAAGATTAAATAACTGGGTGGAATCCTTTTGTCCATCAAGCTAGTTTACCTAAAATGAATATTGGAACTATTTTGCCTAACTAGCAACTAAGCCTCCTTCTGACTTTGGGGGAATCACTCACTTGTCATCAATAAAAGACCATGACATAACTTTAGCTAGTCAGATCTTTCCACAGCAAGTGTCTATTGGCTGGTTCTTATGGCCTTATCTCTCTTGGTTTAGGTCTGTTTCCTAGCATATAGTTCTCTAGATTGGCGATTGATCCTATTAATTTTATGCACCACCTGCTAAACTTTTCTTTTGGTGCTGAGTGAAGATGAACTCAGGGCCTCATGCGTGTTAAGCATTTTCTCCTATGCTGAGCAACACTTCCATTCTAACTGCTAAATTTCTGCTAAACTCCTGAACCTTTGCTATGCAAATAACCAAAATCAGTTCCTAGGACTTAATGTGTAACTCCAACAGGCAGGATAAAAGATGATACGATGTGCCCAGCCAGATGAACCAGAATCAGCCTCCAAGACTACTCTCATGGGTATGCAGGGAGCAGTAGACTATTTATGAAGACAGATATCATGAAAAAGAACTGGGACTATTACAGCAACTTGTTTTCAGGATAAGGACCTGTATTTAGCAATATCTGAAAACCACTCAAGAACCAGAATACCTGAGACAGTGCCATTGAGGTATAGCGACAATGTCTGATAAATGGGCACCCCCTCCCCATGACTCACTGCTATTGCAGGTACCTCATCATTTAGATGGAACTCTAGCAGATCTTTTATTTAAATTGATTTCTCATATAGTTAGTCCCCAACTTAGTTAGGATGGTTTGGTTTAGGATATTTTACTTTACCATGGTGCCAAAACGTACCCATACAACTATCCTGCTTTTCTTTCAGTATGGTGCCCAATTAATTGCATGAAATAGTCTACATTTTATTATAAAATACATTTTGCATGACATCATTTTGTCCAACTGTTGGTTAATATGTTTGGAACTTATTTCAGATTGGCTAGGCTAAGTGAGGATGATGTATTAAAGCAGGTTAGGTATAATAAATGCATTTTCCATTTATCATATTTTCAACTTCTGATGGGTTTAACTGGACATAATCTCATCAAGGAGCCAAGGAGAATGTGCATACTTAGAATTCTGTACATTTGTTTTTAATGACACATACACTAGGAAGAGGTAAACCAGTTTCATTGAGAGAAAGGAGAAGCGTAGGTTTATACACACTAACCTTTTCCTGTTGTATTTATTTCTAATTGCAAGCTGCCTGCTTGCACAAGTGATTTGAGGCAGCTGAGCTTTGGTTGACATTCTAACGAGGCAGGAGCTGGATGAATCACCATGCCTGCCTGCAGTGCTGTTCATTAGAGGCTGGAGGGAGGCTCGGGGCTGCTCCGGGCATGCCCAGCCTGCTGTGGCCATTAACCAGCTCAACAGCTGCTCTCCCAATCATTAGAGTCCTGCTGCAACTTCAGAGACAGAAAGTATTCACAGCCTGTCCAGGTTCCTGAGTTTGATCTCCCAGGACCTCCTCCTCCTCCTGGCTTTATGTCAATGGAATAAAGTTCATTACCTTTCAAAAACACTAGCTTGGTCCATTTGTGACAACAAGGACTTTCAGTCATCCAAGGCAAATGTGAAAGCATAGAGAAAGGTTTTACTCTAACATTGTTACTGAGTCTGCAGCATTCTTTCAGAAAGGAAGTCTATTGACTGTGACGCTAGAAGGTGGACCAGAGGTGGTGCATGGTGCGTGGATATGTACATGAACAGCTGGTGTGCAGCAATACTCATAGTAATAATAATAATCTATGCTGATGCTTTATGAAGAATTTCACGCTTTCTTTTGAGATCAGTTGTGCTGTATCTGCTCCTTAAACTCCAGTTAAAATTCATTTGATAACCTGTCCACTTTAAGTTCCATAGCTCAAGCATAGTTAATATCTTCCCAAGTTTTGAACGCTTTCGAGAATCTCAAGGATTGATCTTCCCAAACTCCCGTGTGTACTGTCTGATTCCTCAAACCCTATGTAACAAGAAAGATACAGAAACCTACTTACCACTTTTCACTAGACAGCCAACCTCAGCAAACATCTTGGGATTATGTAAACTTTACTGAAGGTTGGTTTTCTATGTTCCTTTCTGAAGGCTCTGGGAAGAATGTAATTCTTTGCCTCTTCCAGGTTCTAGAAACTGCCATCATTCTTTGGCTTTTTTTCCCTTCCTCTTCAAAGTCAGGCACTTTGCATATCTTTATTTTTCCATACTGCAACTAATTTCCTGCTGTCATCTTCTATCTTCCTCTTCTACTTCTAAGGAGCCTTGTGAATACATTGGTCCCACCTAAATAACGCAGGAAACTATTCCTACTGTCTTGGTTCCTTTTTGCATCATTAAGACATAATACCTGATACTCAAAGTTAAAGAAAGGAAGGTTTATTTTGGCTCAAACTTTGTGGAGGTTTCTTACCATATTCAGCTGGATCCTAGGTCAAGCGAGTGAGGCGTAGCAGAGGGGCACAGCAGAGCAGAAACAGTCCGTGGTATGGTGGCAGGAGGCAGTGAGGCAGAGAGTGCTCTGGACTTCCATCCCATTCGGACCTCAAGCCTACTGGGATGATGCCACCCACACACAGGGTGGGCTTTACCATTATCCACACCCAGAGCTATTATAAAGCAATCAGTGAACTAACTGAGTACCACACACCCTTCATTACAGTATCTCGAACTCATGATCCTGCCACCTCCCAAAAGCCCCACTTGTGAGTGCACAAGGCTTTGGAGGGCCATCTAGATACAAACCAAAACACCTACTTACAGTCAGTTGATTAATTAACTTTATCTCACATGCAAGCTTAATTCCTCTTTGCCACATAACCTAACATGCTCACAGGTTCAGGGTTTAAAACACGGACACCTTTGAGGAAGGGATTATTTGTGTAGACCTTTGCCTACCATTTATACAAACTTCCTAGCATTGTTTAAATTAAAATAGAAAAGACACTTGAGAGTCAATTTAAAAAACCACAAATTTTAGCAATTTCTTTAAAATACATCATTGAAACCTCAGATAAATAAGTACCAAAGATCAAAGGATACATGAGCCCTAACTAAAATTTTGTCACCTGCATTTCTTAATGATAGTTTCTTGTGCGATGCCATTTATGTATTTATTGATTTACTTTGCAGTGGATTGAGACAGGAGGGAGAAGTGTTCCAATATCAAAATCCAAGATCAACCAAAATGTGTACATGTGAGGTCATTTCAATTTCTTGGAGACACACAAAGTAGATTAGCATCTCAAAGACTATGACGCCTCCTTCCCAAAGTATTGTTCTTGGTAGAGATTAATACTGGTCTCACAAAATGAGTGAGGTCCTATGTAAATGAATTGCTATGTAAAGAAAAACTCACACCCCCTATCCTGAATTTCCAGGTTTCCACTCTCACCATGTGATCTCTCCCTCTCTCACACATTCAACATGCACCCCTTACCAGAGCCTGGGTAGATGCAGCAATCCAATTTTGGACTTCCCAACTTCCAAAACTGTGAGCTAAGTAAACCTCTCTTTTCATATGTTATCCAGCGTCATGTATCTAATTTTATCAGCAGAAAATGGACTAAAACATCTATTAATCTTTCATTTCTATAAGGACAAAAGGCCATGTGGGGGCACGAAAATAGACCATCACTGGAAAAATTTCAGTGATCCTCCTTGAATAGAGGTAATTTCTGAAGAAAGCGATGTCTAAAACAAGCACAACATTGAGCAAAACTAAATGAAGAAATATTTTAAAGAATTTGCGAATTGCAAAAGAACTTTTAAAAAAAATTATTAGCATAATCACTAATAACAATAATCACATTTTGGCTAGACAGATCAAGGCTAACTCCTGATACTTGATGTTAACGTAGTAAGTTTACAGAGAAAAGGTGATGAGTAGGGGTTAATGTATTATTTTCTTTCTACTTAGGACAATTTGGGGTGTACCATGGTTACAAAATTGTCTTTCAAGGTGGAAGAATTATAAGTGATTGGATCAAAAAGTGGTAAATAAACACCACATGGTAAACCCGATTTGCTAACTCAGTGTGCGTCACCAAAGTAAGCCATGCAGATGCCTCTCCAGAGTGGAAGACACTGAACAGCAAATTGAGGACCTGCAAGGCACCTGGAAAACCTCTGCACCACTGGCCAGTGGGATTACCCAGTGTTGTCTCCAGAACAGAGAGGACCCCTTTGGCTCTCTAGACTGATGAGTGAGCTTACAGCTCATCTAACATGGAGACAAAACAAAGCAAAATGATTTAATGAGAAAAGGTGACAGTTTAACCCATTAGAGTGTTTTGGAGGAGTAGATTAATATTTGAACAAGAAGGACTTGACAGATAAGAGTTTTTAAATGCCATTATGGCTGGGCATGGTGGTGCATGCCTGTAATCCCAGCACTCAGGAGGCTAAGGCAGGAGGATCATTGCCAGTTCAGGACCAGCCTGGGCTGCACCATGAGCTCAAGACCAGTTTGAATACATAGTGAGACCCTGTCTCAAAAAGCCAAGATAAATAAACTAATTAATTAATAAATGCCATTATGAACCTTTTTCAAGTTTGTACAATGAAAGGTCTTTGAATTTGCTCTTTATTACCTTTTAAAAAGACATGGTTTAGAAATCAGACAAAAGATAAGGGATAAACAAATACACCTTCAGAGAGAGATTCCTTGACACAGAGACTCCAGGATTTACGCAGGTCAGATCTTCTGTTATATTGCTATAAATGTTATGGAAAGAAAACACACAGAGAAATTTTTAACCTTGTATTTGGTCCCTAGACTTGCAGGGTGAAATGCTGATTTCAAGGTAATGTACAACGAAATCCCTCAAGGGTTTATCTGGGCGAAAGAGAAGATTAAAATGAAGGTATTCAAGGGTAAAGTATGTTTAACAAACACTTATCAAATACCTACTGTGTGTATCGCTACAGTTGATTTAGGGGCAATCAAGGTAAATTTGATATGGTGCCTGGCCTCAGGATTATGATCTGGTGATGGAGATAAAGGGAGATACAAGAAATTCTGAGAGTAAATGAGAAGTCTCTGGGGTATTGGACTGGTCTGAACGTAGACTACACACAGCAAATCTAAAGATTCTAAAACAGGATTTGAGTGTTGTGCCTGGAGGGGCTGGTTTAAAATCCCTTCCTACGAGGCCATTTCCTGAAAAGGAAAATTGTGGAAATACTCCATGTCTTGGACAAACTTCGTAAGGAGTCTTTGTAATTATCAGGAACCACTGGAAGTTTAAAATTCTGTAACAGTGGTGTGCAACCTTGATGTGTATTAGCCTCACTTGAGTGTTTAAAATAAAGCAAGCCATAGATATGGGAATTCTGCCTGGACATTTTATTTAATGATTTGAGGTGTGGCCTAGGCATGAGTTTGAAAATGCTCTTTGAATGATTCTAATATATACTGGTACAAGAATGATGTCCTAAAAAGCGGGACAATTGTATGTCCAGTCTGAGACAGGTTATGTAATTGCTTTAAATCTCAGTGTTCTTTTCTGTAAATATAGTGAATAACATACTGTAAGGTTGTCACTGTATAAAATACACATCAAATGTGAAATTCTGGCTCACAAACATTATAAACTAATTACAAAATAATTTCACTATTTATATCAAAGATTAAAGGTGAAAAGTCAAGACCTTTGACCCTGGCCAATGTCTAAGGTGTGAAATTTGGTTATGACAAGTTGCTTCCCTGTGCCTCAGTTTCCTCATTTGTCCAATGGTAACAACAGTTATTATAAAGAATAAATAAAATCAAGATTCAATATCTAACCCAAAAGTACATAGTCTGAATTCAGTCAAGAGGAAGCATCAGACAAATCATGCAAAATGCCTAGTGTACACTTCATAAAATGACAATGTCATTAAATAAAAATAAATGATTTGAAAAATATTCCAGATTAAAAGGAACTAAAAAGACGTAACAACTTAATGCAATACAAGTTCTTCTGTTTTCTTTTGTTACTAAAGACATTATCATAATAATTGTTGATGATTCTATACGTCAGATATTTTTATAATGATGTTAATTTCCTCATTTTGTTGTGCTTCTGTAAATGCATGTTTTGTTTTTCAGACATATACATGGAATTAGTTTGGGATAAAAGAACATTCTGCCTGTAGCTTATTCTATGAACTAGACAGAAACAGGAAGAATAAAGCAAAGGCAGTAAGACATTGCCACTTGGAAAAAAGACTGGATGAGGGGCATGCAAGAATTCTTCGTACTGCTTTTGCAACCTGCTTTTATATTTGAAATTATATACAAAAAATGTTTAAATAAAGTCCCTGGTCCTGCAGCATATTAAATTTCACATAAAAGCTAATTAAATGTGTATGGTGCAAGTGAATGTAAAATAAAACAAATGCACCAAGAAAAGAAAGCTGGTCTGAGGCCCCAAGTGTTCTGTCAAATATGCCTCCCTGGGTAAACGGCAAGTCCGCAGCACTGACATACTACTGTGGTGAGCTAGGGGGCAAATGCTGGGGACACCGGATATGACAGTCAGGGGGAGAAAGGAAAGTGGTGAGAAGGTTCCCGGGGCCAGATGGATGTTAGCCAACTCAGCTTTAAACACTCGTGAATTCTTTATGTCTCCTTTTGCTTGCTCCAACACAATCTTTTTTCTAAAACCAAAATCATCCATTTAGTAGTATTCCAACAGTACAGAAGAATATTACAGTAGATTAAGTCTCTTGAAATCCTACCAGAAATATTTTCTTTTCCCCTAATAAAGGACAGCTGCCGAGCTCTTGCTTTACGCATACATAGATTTACGCATATGACTCACAGAAATTATCTCAAATCATACATCCTGTCCAGCACCTCTTCCTGTCCTCCATGCCACAGACGCACTTCTGCACAGCCGTAGACAAATCTCTTGACTCACAGATACTGAGACCCAGACTACAGGGACCCACTGTGTGCACTGGCCATCATTTGCTAAACCAAAACCAAACTTCAGAGGTTTGCACTTTTAAGTCCCTCAGGGATAAATGTTCTTGGACAAACATATTTTGGTCGTCATGTGATAATATGAATTGCAAAACTTCTACAATTACGGGAAAGGGCTAAATATTTTCAAAACTTTTCTTCTGTATTTACATTTCTATCCACAATGTCCTCAATCCTTGACAAAGCCCTTTCCCCCAGTCAGTCTTTTGTTTCATTGTGAAAAGTAAAGGAAAAGTGAAATTGTACAGTTTTAATTTGCAATTATATTTTATACAGTATAAGCAAAAGCATGTAGAAGCTCTGGTCCTTTTAGTACTTACTACAATTGAAGGTAGAAGTCTTAATCAAAACGATATTTTTTTTTCCCCTTAAAACATTTATAAGAATTTTTAGGCTTCATTTACCCCTCTCTTACTTTTTTAAATATGTATGCATCCTGTGGTTTGAATATGGTTTGTCCCTTTCGAAGTTCATGTTGAAATTGGATTATCACCGCAGCAGTGTTGGGAGTTGGGAGATGGATTAATGCCTTTCTCAGTGGACAAGGTTGGATACTGACAGGGCAGGTTGTTATAAAGCTAGGCTGCCTGATCTTGGACTTACCAGATTTTAGAACAATGTGTGAAAATAAATGTCCCTTTATAAATTTCCATCTTGGGTATTCTCTTTTGGTAACCAAAAATGGATTAAAACAGTATGTGTCTGTAAGGCAAATCTAGAAACCACATTTAAAAATTCAGAGTTTGGAACCAGACTACCCAAGTTTGAATATTGGCTCTGGAACTTAATAGTTGCATAAATTTGCTTCTGATTTCTCATCTATAATGATAGCATTTATCTCCTAGGAGTACAGTGAGTATTAGAGTTAATTTATGCAAAGGGCTTAGAATAGTATGTCACAGACAGTAAGCTCCTTAAATGTGTTAACTCTACCCTCTATAGCCCTGAGTGGTTACAGAGGCAAGACATTGTTCCTAGGCCTCAATATAGTAGAGAATACTCCAAGACAACATCATGTTCTGATATTTGAAAATGTTTTCATCCCAGTGAAAAACACACTGACTATTTTGTCCTCAGAATTCTGAGGAAGAAGAGCGAGGCAAAATTTCGGATAAACCTATGCAGAGAAACACCATGCTAGCAGGATCTTTTAAAAGAACTCTAGTAGAATAAAATAAAAACCCTTACTAAACCCACAAATATAGAATGACACTGTTATTATTAAAGATATAATCCTCACTGGATTATTGAAGAAAAGTTATATTTAGTTGTCATTTCTTCAAAAGCAAAGAAGGTAGAATAATATGCTACTGACTGATGAAGATTTCTTCTACATTATCCTCTTTTTTGGCCCACTTGACATTATTTGCATTAGTCTGATTTTTACTTTCAAGACAATACTGCAGCTTTCAATCATGCTGGTATTGACCAAATTATTTTCATGTGAAACTTTACACAAAGTGAAACGGAGTCTTATTGGTCCCAGAAATGGAGTTTTATTGGTCCCAATCTCCATAAATGAAGACCTATGGAGAGAATGTACTTTGCTCCATGCTGAAGGGCATTCTGTCCTTTGACAATCCTCGTGCTTTGGTGGGGTCTATTGACAGATGGCTATTCTAACCAAACAAGATACCTGTTATATCCCAGTGTGTACCAGAGCCTGTCAGAGAGGAGTTGGAGTGGGGCGGGGGGAGAGAAAGGAAGTGAGATGGGAAGAAAATTAGATTTAAAATGAGGCGAAATACCAGGCACAGTGGCATGTGTCTGTAATTCCACATATTCAGGAGGCTGAGGCAGGGGGTTCATAAATTCAAGACAACTTAGTGAAACCTTGTATCAAAAAAAAAAAAAGTGTGCAGGGAAGTGTAGTTCAGTAGAGAGCACCTCTGGGTTCAATATCCAGAATTGTTAAAAAAAAGAAGTAGCAAAATGTACATCTTGCTTTCCTTGGGTAATACAGGAAATGAATGAAAGAAACAAGGGGAAAGAAGGCAGATGTGCTGTGAGAACATCTGGGAGAGGGGAGGATTTTGCAAACGTTTACCCAGTGTATCTGAGACAGGGTGTCAAGTTTCTATGCTTGAATATATGCATACAACTTTGGTCCCACAAAATAAATGTCTGTCCCTTGAATAGCTTGCAATACCCATGCTTATAAATAGACTTTAAACTTAAGAAATGTGTGAAGTTTAAGTAAAATGTTTGAAATGAGTTTTCTGTTCCCCTACCAACATAAAAAATACATACTATTAAAATAAAATGCGAATTTCTTATGCCAAAAATCTCTTTGATAGAACATTTTAATTAAGAAGCCTTGGAAATTGCCTCTTAGCATGTATCAGTAGTGAATCTCAGTCTAAATATGTTTGCTGGGAAATGAATTTAGTGAGCAGTTGTCAGATATTAAATTTCTTTCAGAATCAATAATTCTTCCAACATAGTTTTTTTTCACATTATTCACCTTAAGGCAATGAAGGCATCATAAATTTAAACAATGTGTAATATGCACAGATTAAGTTTTGAAGAAAACCAACAATATTTGCTTGCAGAAGTTATAGAAAATATTTTACAATTTCAAAGTTCAGCTTTTGAAATGTGGTACCATCTCTCATTTCTTAATATTGCTTCAATTTATTATTCTTTTCATTTAGCCTTGTCCATAAAAACTTAGAAGACAACATTTTATCTTTATTTAGTGAGCACTGAGCTAAGTACAGTCCTCTTTCAGCCTTTGCGAGGAAATGATTTAGGGCTTTCCTGAGCGTAGCAAAATCTGCAGATACTTGAGTCCCTTATAGACAGTGAAGCTATGCCCATCTTCCCATAAGCTTTCAGTAAATCGAGATCACAGTATTTACTATACCTAATATAATGTAAATTCTAAGTGCACGGTAATTATGTTGTATTGCTTAAGGAATAACAAAAACATAAGTCTGCCTTTTTCAGTACAAAAGCAATTTTAAAAAATATTTTCTATCCACTCTTGGGTGAGTCCACCTGTGTATACAAAGAGCCATCTCTCTTATACTTTATATTATATACCAAATTGTGCCTTCTTCACATTCATAAGTTGATCCTTAACCATCAGTGTGACTGTGTTTGAAGACTGAGCTTTTAAAGACCCAATTAAGTTAAATGTGCTTATAGAATTAAGACCCAAATCCAATAGGTCAGATATATAATTACAAGAGGAAGGCAAAAGTCCATGTTAAGACACAGTGAGAAAGTAGCCATTTGTAAACCCAAAACTAATTCTGTTTGCATCTTGATCTTGGACTTTGTAGTGGTTGATTGATTGCATCAATTCGAGAAGTTAGGAAGCTTAACTAAGTCAGCTCAGCAATTCCACACTCCATGATGTAGAGGACCCACCTGAGGGTAACTCATTCCTTAGACAGTATAAAAGGAAAATGAGGAAAGACAGACTGTCTTCTGTTCAGAGGAGCTCCAGACCTTGCCTTCAGTTTGGATGTCATCTCCCAGTTTCTAGTGTAGGCTCTTCCACTTCAGCCTTGGATCCTTCAACCTTCCAGCATAGACTCTTCAGCCTTCCGTTATAGCCTCCTAATAAAGGCTTGCATGGAGCACTGCAGTGAGCTCCCGACCTTAGACTGAACCCTCCAGCCTCCAGGGTACAAACACCCTCTGCACGCTTCCTCATCTGATTCTGTGGCTGACCATCATAAACCAATCTTGTAATTTCTTATACATTTGTATATCTTGTGTTATATCTGTTTCTGTAGTAAAACTCTGACTTATACAAACTTGCAGTCTCCAGAATAGTAAGAATAATAAATTTATTTTGCTCAAACCTGTGCAGCATAGTCTGTATTTTATTACAGCAGTCCTAGTGGAGTAATACACTCTGGTTTAACAAAAACAAGTAACTACTCCTTCCAGGATACAATAGTCAGTAATATTCATGATACTATACAAAGTCATCATTTTTCTGTTCTGTGGCATCATGGAAATAACTTTACACGGACAAGCACACCCTTCCTTAGTAGAAAGTTATTATTCGCTATACTGGCTATGTAGGTGTTTGCCTGCACTTCGAATGAGAGTGTAAGAAGTGACAGATAACCAGAGGAGGTATTAACATAGAAGGTTGACCCAAAGAAGGCTGGCAAGAAAGCAGAAGCAGACAGGAGCAAAAAGAAATGTTAACAAGAGGCTGCAGAAGATGAGAAGTAGTGAGGAGAAAATCTGCTCTCCCGAGGGCCTGTTGGGCTGGCTTGTTTTAGATATGATCACTAATGCTTTTACCACTGCTCTTAGGGCACAGGCTAGTGAATGCAGCCAGAGGAAGCAGACTTTTAAGACTTTCTCATATAACTCTTTCATTTTATCCATATTGAAACTGTGAAAAGTTTCTGGGCTTAATGCTCAGGCAAACCTGAAATGGAAACCTAGTTCTGTCTATTCTTGCCCAGGAAAGAGAGGTTGTTTAACCTCTCTGAGCCTCCATTTACTCATCTACAATATAAGCATACAACCAAGAAACTTAAAATGTTTATTGTGATGACTTGTTAAGTCACATGAGTGAAGTGCCTGGCACATGGTTACAATAAATTTTAATTCTTGTATCAAGTCACCCTGTTAGGGACACTGTGGCACAAAGGGGTGATACACATTTTATTAGCTGAAATGTAAAGAAAATGAATGCATCAAAATACTCCCAGGACAGGGGTCCAGAAACATTTGGAAGAATGAAAACAATAACCTCCTCTTCCCTTCTTCAATTGAAATGGGTAGAGTTATTCTTCGAGGATCACTTAGAAAAACAGAATTCCCCTGGAGAAGAGGGAAAAATCTATTCAACTGAGCAATTTAACTTTGTCAAAAAAAAATTTTTTTTTAATAAAAAATAAATAAATAAATGAAGTTGTACATATTGCAGGGAAAGGGATGGAAAAAACGAGGCTCACAGCTAGGCTTGCTGGATGAGTAACGCAAAGGTGAGGGTTGAGGAGCTCAGGAAGGACAAAGATCACTTAAGATTCAATTTTGATTAACTTCACTGGAGGATCTGCACTCAGTCTGGAACCACAGAGGGAATTTTAGTGCTGACTTCTGCATAAGTTCGCTTTAAAGCTACCATGTAGATATCTTAGTACATTTGGTGCTAATTTAATAGAATACCTGAGATAGTAATTTATGAAAAATATGTCTATTCGCTGGTAGCTCTAGAGGCTGAGAACAAAGATCCAGGAACTGGCGTCTGTCTAGAACCTTCTTACTGCACCAGTCTATGGTGAAAGGGCAAGAAGAGTGAGAGAGAAAGAAGGGATACAGACTCATCCTTTTATAAGGAAGCCTGTCCTGCAGTTACAAAACCACACCCAAGATAGCATTCATTCATTCATATGCCTTCCTGGCCCGACAACTCTTAAAGGTCCCACAAACCAATTCCCCTGCATCAGAGGTGAAATTATGAACATTTAGACTAATAAGGGAATATTTAAACTATAGCAGCAATAACTAACAGAGTTGAGATCCCGATTTCATAAAAGAGATGTGTTGATCAGTCATTCATCCATGAATTTATTCCCAAAACATGCAATGTCAATTTACTATATGCCAAACAAGCTGCTAAAAATTTAGGCACACGAAGATACACAAGACAGTCTTTTCCCTCACGGACTGCGTTTTAGGCAGGGGAGACCAGTATGTTCAATCTATACTCAGTTTTCCATTCCTTAACATCTGGGCTGTTTTGGGAGAGGGTGTATTGGGGTACAAGTTCTTGTATAGGCAAGTCATAAACATCCTGGCTTTCAGGCAGCAGTTGGAGCAAGTTGATCCAGAGTTGAAAGGGTGATTTAACATTTTGCTAGCTGCCCTTCATAGCACCAAAGAGCGGGACCATTAAATATACAGCATCCCCTTCCACAGCACTATGAATTCCTTTCTTCACTTCCCGCTTTTCAGATTGCTCCAACTTGAACTAAAACCAGCAATAAGATTGGAATCCATTTCTAGTTGTATACCTATTATATTTGCCTTTCAGTTGCAAAGACCGTAAAGAATTTGTGGCTTCACCATTTGCAATAGAATCATTAAATTCCCAGACAACTGTCACCTTCCTCCTCATTCTCTCTCTATGGGAAAGTCAGCTATGTTTTTCTTTCCAGATAATTGTCACAGAATGGTCAGTCAACCAGGGCAGCACTGAGTCCCCAGCACTCTCTCCTGGCCTCAGGAGCTTTGTCTGCCTCTTCAGTAGCTTTCACCTTGCGTTTGACTTTGCCTTAGGACTCATGCTTCTGATACCCGGACTAAGCTGTGATATCCAGCTCTGAGGTTGATTTAATTCCAAATGGACCAGGTAGATGTTCAAGCAGGGGAGTGTTATAAACAAAAATGAATCTGGAATCTGCCAAAGTAAACCAGTGGAGGAGAGACATATATTGGGAAGAATAATCAGGGTGCATTCAAGATGTTCGATGTTGAAATACTAAAGGAGGTAAGTAGCAGTGGGAAAGGAGAGAGTAGAACAAAAGAGGCAGAACCTACAGTTTTTCCAACAGTGTTTATAAGGATACTTAGGTTTCAGGTCTTGGGAACTGGGATGATGTCTGTTGCAGAAACAAACAAATTATTAGCAATACATGTTTGTTTATTTATTTATTTTTCATGTTGGTTTTCCTTTTCTTAAACACAACTGATACCAGCAGAATTTTCTATTGGCTTGGCATTTTTGTTTATTTGGGTTCCAAAGACCTTGTAAGCACTATCTCATTCATCCCAAAAGACTTGTGAGGTGGGTAGCAGGGGTTTGAAAGGCCAAATATACAAAAAATGCCTTTAAAATTTTCCTTTTTTGAATTCTTGAATATCTCTCTCAGATTCTCACTGAGGTCTCTTGTACTCTCAGTAGCAATTAGTAGCAATCAGGCTTGGCAAGTACTGTGTTTCCCAATTATTATCAATAGGTTTTAATTGAGAACATGTGTTCATTTTCAGCTGGGATTATTGTCTGGCTAATCACAATGGAGAAACTGAAAGACAGCATCTGGCAAAGTTGTTTTCTGTCATCCACCTCTCAGTCCCATTTTATTTTATCACTGCTTTCATTTGGTTCATGACCTCTGAGGGTAGAAGGAGGGCAAGGCTGTATAGCACCTGCCAATTGGCTCAGCAATGCATTCTTTGCATAGTTATTCAAGAAGCATGCATGGTTACTTTAAGTAGATGCTGGCTTCACTTCTTTGTTGCTGCATGACAAATCATCCCAAAATGCAGTGCCTTAAAACATTAATCTAGATTTTTTTTCAGGACTTGGGAGGCATGTCTTATCCACTCCATGTGGTGGTTATATGGGTTGGTTTGGCTGGACTTAGAGTAGTGATGCTGAATCTTTTAGAGATTTCAGTGATCACAAACAGCCAGATGTGGCACACGTGCCATAGGTTGGCCACCACTGGCCTAGAGGATCCAGTTCCAAAATGCCTCTCTCACATGGCTGGCAAGTAGGTTCTGGCTGTCAGGTGGAAGTTCAGCTGGAGCGGTTGGTCAATGGCCTCAGTTAGTTTTCTGATGGTTCTCTTCATGAGCAATTGGCTAAGTTACTTACAACAGGAGCCATTGATTACAAGAGCAAAAGTTCTAAGACCCAGGAAGTAGAAGCTGCTATTGGAACTCAAGTCTTCAGTTTTCATAGTTTCACTTCCCACTGCATTTTACTGGCCAAAGAAATCAAATTTAGAGATGGGGTATATATGGCACTTTTACATAAGAGGAGTGCCAAAGACTGCGTGACCAACTTTAATTTCCACTACGCAGATTATATTACAAGTTTGGAATAAAAGACATCTGAGTTTGGCAGTTCAGTAGTCAAAAATTCTGAATCCTAAAATGTATTTTATACTTTTTTTCTTAATCTCTATACAGCTTCATCACGTACTGATTCTATTGTTTATCTCTGATCCTTATCTCTCCTCCAGTGCCATGTTCTTTTATCTCTGGTTTACTACATATGCTGTTTCTACTCCTGTAGCCTAGCTGCCAGTTGTCGCGCGCTCGTCCCGGCCGGCAGGAAAACACACGACTCAGTGGCAGTGGTAGGCAAGCTTTTAATCGTCCCCGGTGAGATACGCCCCGAGAAGCCTCACATGCGTCCGTCCGAGACGGCTCCTTCCGTGCTTCTCTTTTCCCACAAGGCGGGACCCCACATAAATACTGATTCATCCTCCAATCAGATCATCTTGGGGGGTACATTTTCATTGGTTAGCATCATCCGCAGCCAGGCAGACATTATCTAAAGCGGGGTTGTTTACTGCAAAGCGGAATACCAGGAAGCCGGAAACCGGCGCCATCTTGCTCACTCGACGGGCGGGGTAATTTAACTCAGGCCCGACTCCTGCATACAGGCCGCTGGTCTCAAGGCACACCCGTGGCACAGCGTACCCCAGAGGATGGCTCCTTACACTTCTGGAAAGTTCTTTCAAAGCCTCAAATTGCATAAGGTGTCCTTATTAGGTGCCTTTATAGTTTTGAGTGCTTCCTACCTATAGGGCTGTCACAGCGTGTGTTCACCTGACTGCTATTCTGGCTTCTCTTCAGACTGCAGGAACTCTGAGGATAGGAAATTGACCTTGATCATTTGGAATCCCCAACACAGTAGATTGTTTCTAGAGAAAAATACTCAATAATATTTTCTTAATGACTGATTAATATCCTACCCTAAATATTTACAGTTTTAGAATGATATGCAGTTAACATTGATTTTTGCAAGTCATTTGATACTGTTAGAATACATCCTCTTATTCTCCATCCCTTGAAGATGTGGGGTTCTATGTCATCAAAATTAAGAGGAAGAAAAGAAGTTTCACTAAAGTCCAGTGAAATGGGGCAATGATGGAAGCAGAAATGTGCTTAAGATGATTCTTTCCATGATGATTGTGTTAGGCCATATTTAGCAGAAAATTTCCTCATGGTTTTCTATGTAAAGAGAAACTGTACAAAGGAGCAGAGACATTAACTATGGCTCATTCATCTCCATTGGCCCCCTGGACATTTTGAAGCAGGATATATGTCATGCTGCAAATTGATAACAGGTGTCTGATTCCAAACAAATATCACCAATCTTGCCCTTAATGCGCTGTAACAGAGCATGATAAAACATTAAAAGTGCAGAAGTGCACATTTAAAAGAAGAATGAACATGAGATTTAGTGACACTATCTTATCAATTGAATTTAACATAGATATTAATCTTGCTTCTTAGGGATAAGATCAGATGAACCAATGTAATCTCCAGTTGTAAGCCATGGGTTAGACATACTGTCTTCTACTTTAGAGAGAGGAAGTAGTGATCACTCTGAAAAAGATTCTTGGTTGTAACAAAAAAATAATCTTGAAATCTGCACCTTTAGGGAAGGATGCCACTATGGCTTTTACTTCTATTTTGCTTAACCACAAAATATGTATTGAGCTATCAGGACTTAATGTGCTACAGAAAAGACCTTACAGATCTTACCCTCAGAGAACTATGGTCAAGCAGTAAACATGAGAATAATGATAAAGAAACAAGGTTGAGAAGGGCAGAATAGATGGCAAAAGGGTCTGGAACTAGAAACATGTGCAAGCAATATCTCTTATTCCCAAAACCTTGCATAAGTTATTTAAATTCTGTAGCCTCAGTTTCTTCATCCGTATAATAATGCCAAGGACAATAATACCTACCTCCAGATGACTGTGTCAAAGATTAAAGTAGATAAGGAGTGAGAATGTCTAAGTTCTATGAATGTGGGGGACAAATCTATGTCTATTTCATTGTCCCTTTGATATTTGTAGTATGTAGTATGGAGCACATTGCAGGTGGTCAGTGATTATTCGCTGAATGCCAGGCCATAGAAGTGACTAAGCATGGTATTTGGCGTATACTCGGTATCTATTAAACTTTTACCATTTAGATACACAACAGCTTTGCAACAGTCATGGTAATATTAGATATAAATAATGGTAGTAAATAATGGTAATAATAATAGTGGCATTAGTCATGCTTAACTAAAAGCACAGAAAATAGATGAATACCAAGAGATAAAGCTAGAGCAGTAAGTTAGCTATGTTATGACATAGAATAGAACAGTGAAGAGTTAGTCCTTCATTCAGAAAATGAAGTGGCTATCAAACACTTCTGAGTACAGAGGCAAATGATGAAACCTCAAGGTTAGGGGTACTAGAAATAGGAAATTTCTTAAGTTTTCTTTATCTGAGTCTATTGCAGGGGCTAGATACAATTTATTACTGAGCTAAGAAAAAGGAAGGGAAGGTGGAAAGGAGGGAAGTAAGGAAATTTAGAGGAATAATTGACAGTAAGTCATTTTACCAGTAGAAAATGGGAGGAAGAATCAAATGACTTGAAAACTCTAAGGCCAACGTGTGATATGGCATTATCAGAAATGGAAATGCCATCTGTGGCAGGGAAGATGATTACTTTGGTTGCGCATGCATTTGCATTTGTGCTCTTGATATAAATCTCAGTAAGAAATTTCCATGAGCAGTTGAAGTTGAAGTGTCAAGTGTCCAGGAAGGTTGGATCAAGCTTAAATGTTTTTAAAGATGTGTAGATTAAAGTTTGAGGAGCATGTGACATTGCTAAGGGAAAGGTTATAAAGAGATGAAAATCAATATGGCATCTTGGAGAAAATCCTTCTATAACTTAGGGAGGAACGTCAATGCTTGTGATGTTGGAAGAGAAGTCAGAGAAGTAGAGTGAAGCAATTTCGTGCCACTCCATTATGAGATAAAAGCCAGTCACGCTGAAAAACAGAATCAAAAGTTGCACCTCGCATTCAAAAGATATCAAGAGGCAATAACCTTTCTCCCTGTCCCCCCAAAAATGCCACTGCAACTTTGTCACCATGCAGCAGCTGTACTTATACATTCCCTTGTCAGTTTATAGCTTTCTCCTGATCCTCAGTAGAGAGCTCTATATGAGTATTTATTAGAATGTTGACTTGCAAGTAATAAAATGCCTAACACTGGACATGAACATATATATTGTTTGCTAAACAATAAGTCTAAATAATGTTATTAGTGACATTTTATCTTTTTGTTCTCTTGTTCTCACTGTTTCAACAATGCTTCTTCCCACAATTAAAAAAAATATGGCTCTTACACTTCTGAGAATCACATCCTCAAATAGGAAAGGAGATTGGAACAAAAGGAATTTTTCCTCAACCCAATTTGTCATAAACATAAATCGTTTTTAGTGAACCCAGGACATTTTCCTTTCCATGTTGTTGGCCATATTCACCTTATACAGCATCCCCCTACTCTGAGCAAAAGGAAACAAGAACCATAATTGGCCAAACCCTAGAACAACCACCATTGATTCTGACCCAGGCACCCTGCTGTCCAAATAAGCTGAGACTTCCATTAGTAAGAATGAAGTGGTGTGAGTGTTGAACAGAAAACCAACAGCATTTTCCAGGCAGAGTATAAAGTTAGAATTCTCTGTGTGTTGAGGGGAGTAAAATGGCAAGCTGTGTGTTGGGACTTAAACAAATACCTCTTTTCAACTAGAAAATACTACAAATGAAAAGATATACAAGGGCTTTATCAAAGGAATAAATATTTTCCCTATGGTTGCCAAGGCAACCTGGATACACCCATGAGGAAAAGCATCAGTTTATCTTTTAACAGAATTTTCATCCCACTTAAGTAACAACACAGTTTTCTTGTGTGCCTGACACCATATCACACCCTTCTCTCTAATACTTGGAACTACATTACCTTCTCTCATCCCTGGCTAGCAACTGTGGGGCAGGCAGAAGTCCAATAGAACATGTGACATGGACACTTCTACTCTGCCACCTGCACCTGAGTTCTTTCTGAGAAAAGAACAGGACTTCCAAGACTCTGCGGCTGCTTATACCACACTCTCTGGCTCTTTCCTGGTGGAAGCACAGGAGCATCATCTCTGTTCTGTATGTGGCCATTGCTCCTTTGTCCCCTTTCCTATTTTATCCCTGAGTTTTAGCCACTAATAGTAATGTACTAACGATTTCAATTCTTGGTACTGGTCCATGGTTTTGGAAGTGTAGAGAACATGTTTAAATCATCTCCCTTGTGGTTTCACCCAATTTAAGTGATGACAACCTATAGGCCACTGAAATCAGTCCATGGCTTGAGCATGCACATGTGCTCCCAGTCCAGATTGCACTTTGCCATTAGAAGCAAAGCTGGAAAACGAAACCTGGCTAGGACTTCCTGCTCTAAGTTACAGGTTCAAAAAATGAGTAAGAAAGTGGTGGAACATTGTGGAACAGTAAGCAGCAGAGTAAACAGTC
This sequence comes from Dasyprocta punctata, assembly GCA_004363535.1. Classification (NCBI taxonomy): domain Eukaryota; kingdom Metazoa; phylum Chordata; class Mammalia; order Rodentia; family Dasyproctidae; genus Dasyprocta; species Dasyprocta punctata. The sequence continues at coordinate 22,159 of RJWM01003219.1, read as the reverse complement.
TCTCTGAGAGATACAGTCCAGATGCTGGAACATAGCATTGTGGGGAAGACAAGAAGGAAGGAAGTGGGTCCCCTGGACCCAGGAAGAATCTAAAGTGAGAAATGAAGCCCACAGAAAGAGCAAAAAGAAAAATTTAAATGAAGAAGGTGGTAGCTGGCAGCACCTTCACCCAGAGCCGGACCCATGGTGCGAGAGGAGCTGTTGGAACCTGGACACCCACAATCAAAGTGATGTGGTGGCTGGCAACCCTGGAGGCCTCTGTGGAGAGAGGCAGCATTGGAGGGAAACAGCAGTGGACAGGAGCAGTGGACCTGGAAGACTAAACTGACTGGTGGTGAGTGCAGAGTTCTTGGTCCTCCTGTGGGAGAGAGGGATTGGGCAGGAACCATTTTGGAGTCAGGCCCGATAAACCTGGAGCCAGAACTGCTCCCAGCTTTCTCCAGAACCATGTGGAAATTGCTCAAACTGAACCCCGTCCCTGCATGCATTCTTCCAGCTATCACGGAATTTCCCTACAGGTAGCCAGCTATGTCTGGAAGTGGCAGCCAGCCCCACCCCCACACACACTCCAGGGGTGGTAGTGGAGGATCCCTGCTGGTGACCAACCCCTTCCCCACATGCATTCTAGCGGCCATTGCAGATGTTTCCTGTGGGTAGCCAGCTTGGTCTGGAGGCAGCAACCCAGTGCATACTCCAGGAGAGGTAGTGGAGGATCCCTGCTGGTGACCAGCCCAGGTCTGTAGGTGGCAGCCAGCCCTGTCCCTGCACGCACCCCACCAGCCATCGGGGAGCCAAGGCAGGCTGGGGAAAGGCAGTGGATAGTGCTGTAAGAGCACCCCCAGTGGCAACCATCAGATATCCATGGTTGGAATGGGCTGGAGGAATCAGTCTCACTTTGGAGAGGTTGTGGCCAATGCAGGAAGTGCCTGGGTCCCCAGTACCAATTTGTCCAGGGGAACCCAAGAATATGCCAAGACTAAGAAACAGGGGGCAGTCTCTGGCCTCCAGTTCAAGCAGAGCAAAACCAGGAGATGCAAACACAGAGGAGATCGGGAGTCCCACAACTGAAGTTTGTGAGGTGATGACAACTGAAGTAAAGAAACAACTTCAAGAGGCTATAAAGGAAATTAGAACAGAAATACTAACTCAACTAAAAGAAGAAATGAAAAGTATAATAAAAGAACTGGTAGGCAACCCTAAAGGAGACATAGATGAAAAAATGGAGCACAGGAAAATGAGGGAAACCTGGAATGAACAATACAAAAAAGATTTAGAATACATGAAACAGATTCAAAGAGATTACCAGGGATTCAAAAAATCCAATGAAAGTTGGCAAAACCACCTGAAGGAAACTAAAGATAGACTTTCAAACCCTGAAGAGAGGTTTGCAGCATGTGACTGTGAAAGGAATGAGCTCTTAAAAATAACAAGAAACCTGGAAGTAACAATTCAATGACTGCAAGGCAACCCAAAGAAACATAACTTAAGAATAAAAGATGTGAGTGAAAAAGCAGGGGTCAACACAAATGACATTAAAAGTCTATTTACAGAAATAATATCAGAAAACTTCCCAAGCATGGGAAAAGGAAGTGACATTCAGACAAGTGAAGTAGATAGAACTCCAGCTAGCCATAACCAAAATAAATCTACACCCAGACATGTAATAATCAATATCCCAGAAATTCAACACAAGAACAGAATATTAAAAACTGTTAGAGAAAAGAAACAGATCACCTATAAAGGAAAAGCCCTCAGAATCATGACAGACTTCTCAACACAAACCATCAAGTCAAGAAGAGCTTGGAGTGAAGTATTCCAAGTCCTAAAAGAAAACAACTTCCAATTCAGATTGATTTACCCTGCAAAACTGTCTTTCAAAATTAACAGAGAAACAAAATACTTGCATGACGAAGAACAACTGAAGAAACTCATAACCACCAAACCAACCCTACAAAGAATACTGAAAGACTTTTTAGAGAGAGATAAAAAAGACCAGAACTCCAGAAACAGTGGTGGAGGGGTGTCACTGAGTGGGGCAGACAATTGAATGGAGAGGAAAAGTAGGCAGCCAATGGCAGGAAAATAGCATGGCAGAGATGAGATAGTGCATGTTGGCCATAAACATTAATGTAGATGGCCTCAATTCACCAATAAAAAGAAACACAGGCAGAGTGGGTCAGGAGACAGGCTCCATCAATATGCCTTATACAAGAAACACATTTAACTTGAAAGACGGTTCATAGACTGAAAGTCAAAGGAGAGAGAACAATGCTGTGTGTGACAGGGAACCAGAAAGAAGTGGGGTAGCTTGCCCATTAACTGCAGAGTGGACAAGAAAAACATGGCATTTTTATACAATGGATGGCTACCCAGCTGTAAAAAAACATAACCTCGAGGCTATTGCAGGCAAATGGATGCAACATAAGATCATGCTCATGGATGAAATGATCCAGAGTCACATGGGTAAACATGTTGTCTCTCTAGTATAAAAAACTAAAGGAGTTATTAGGATTCAAAATACACTGCACATACTGTGAAAGTGAAAGGGGAGGAAGTATGGGCATTTACTGCTATAAATTTTCCTCAAGACTGCTTTCATTGTGTCCCACAAATTCTGGTATGTTATATTGTCATTGTTGTTCAACTGTAAAACCTGTCTAATTTCTTCTTTAATTTCATCTGTGACCCACTGATTGTTGAGTAATGTGTTATTTAATTTCCATGTGTTGATGAAGTTCTTGTGGTTTCCTTTGGCATGGATTTCCAATTTCATTGCACTGCAGTCTGATAGCATGAATGGGATAATTTTAATTCCTTTACATTTATGTAAGCATGTTCTATGAACCAATATATGGTCTATTTTGGAGAATGTCCCATGTGCAGGTGAAAAGAAAGTCTATTCCGATGTTGTGTGGAAAACTCTATAGACATCTACTAAGTCCATTTGCTCAAAAGTTTGATTTAATTCTAATATTTCATTATTGATTTTTTTGTCTAGTTGATCTGTCTTTTTGTGACAGTGGGGTGTTGAGGTCTCCCAATACAATTGTATTAAGGCTTATTTGATTTTTCATGTCCATTAATAATTGTTTTATATAACTGGTGCACTAATACTTGTTGTGTATATATTTATGATTGTTATCTCTTCCTCTTGGATTGTTCCCTTTACCAAGATAAAGTGACCTTCTTTGTCTCTCTTAATTATCTTGGCTTAAAATTAATTTTATTTGCAAATAGAATAGCAACCCCTACTTTTTTCTGAACTCCTGTTGCATGGAGTATTGTTTTCCATCCTTTGCCTTTCAGTCAATGGGTATTTTTTGAATTAAATGTGTTTCTTGTATACAGCGTATTGTTGGGTCTTGCTTCTTGATCTGTTCTGCCAGTCTACATCTTTTGACTGGTGAATTGAGACCATTAGCATTGATGGTTAAAACTGATGCATATTGACTTATCCTTATCACGTTGTTTTCCTATTATTGGCTCCCCCCTTTTTATTCCTTTTTCCCTTCCCTCTAATTTTTTGCCTTTCCTGGTGGATTCTTTCTATTGGGGTTCATGGAGCTGTAGTCCTTATCACCCCTTTCTAAAATATCTTTCAGAACATTTTGGAATGCTGGTTTAGTGGTTGTCAATTTCCTCAGATGTTCCTTATCATTGAAGTATTTTGTTTCTCACTCTATTTTGTAAGATAGTTTTGTGGGGTGCATCAATCTGGGTTGAAAGTTGTTTTCTTTTAGAACTTGGAGTACTTCACTCCAAGCTCTCCTTGACTTGAGAGTTTGTGCTGAGAAGTCTTCTGTGAGTCTGATGGACTTTCCTTTATAGTTGATTTGTTTCTTTTCCCCAACAGCTTTTAAGATTTTATTCTTGTGTTGAATATCTGGAATTTTGACTATGATATGCCTGGAAGTAGATTTTTTAATCATTGATAATTGGAGTTCTATATGCATCATTTATTTGCATGTCAAATTCTTTTTCTCTACCAGGAAAGTTTTCTGTCATGATGTCTGTCAGGACATTTTTAATATCATTTGTAGTATCTCCTCCCACTTGTTCACTGACTCCAATTAATCTTAAGTTATTTTTCTTTGTCTCATCAAGCAGTTGCTGGATTGATTTCTCATGTTTCCTTGACATTTTTGAGAAATCTTTCTTTTCCTGGTCACTAACTGCAAACCTGTCTTCAATATCTGAGATCCTGTCCTCACATTGGCCTAATCAGCTTCAAATACTTTTGATGGAGTTTTTATTCTCCTGAATATCTGCTTGAATCTGCTTTATGGAATCCATTTGCTTCCTATGTTGTACTTCCATGATTTGCTTAAGCTCATTTATTTTTTTGTCTGTGTCTGCTCTAACATCCCTAAGCATGGTGCGTATTTTGGTAATCTCTGTGGTTATTTGAGAGATTATTTCTGATTTCATTTTTTTCCCCAGAGCTTCATTCAACTGCTTTGTTACCACTTCAGAGAAAGCTGATAAGGGGCTTTTGGATTTTCCAGCCTCATTGTCCCCTGGGTTTCCCTTTGGTGAACTGGGTGTCTGAGGTTGTGCCCTGTTTAAGTGTCTTCTCATTTCTTTTCTTTTTTAGTTTAATTCCTAGAGTGATACTTGTTAGTTGCCTGCGGTGTGTTGTTTTAATGGTGGTATTAAGGACCTCCAGGTGATGAGCACTTCCCTGAAATATCTTCCAGGTGTAACTGGCTCCTGGGCTCCAAGCCTATTGGAAAATCCCACTTCCTCAGTTTGTCAGAGATGAGAAACCATTGCTCACCTAGCCCAGTCCCTGGTTCCTTGGCACCATGCCTTAGCTCTCTCCGTGACCCCCAGTCAATCTCAGTCCTGGACCATCAGGGCCAACAGTTATCCAGATCAATCAAGTTAATTCTGGCTGCGGTGGCACCCACAGCACCAAATACAGCCAACAAAACAGTAAACTGAGCCAACTCCTGATTTGCAAACCTCAACCATATAAACTGAACTTGTAACCATACATCAGAATGCAAAACAATCACATAGAATACATAGGTCCACAATATGTCAATTCTGTCCTCAGGGGTCAGGACCCAAAATGGATTTAAGAAAAAGCAGAAAAGTGGGAAAAGAGAAAGAGACTATAAGTAGGTTGGAGGACAAAGATGGGTCCCACCAACTTAGGGAAATGGCTGCAGAAGACTGAGGGAAAAGAGAGCCAAAAGAGACAAAAAGTAGAACAGAACAAAGCCACACCCAGGAGGGCAGAAACCACACTCACACTCAAATAAATAAATAAATAAATAAACTAAACAAACAATAAAAAAAAAGAAAAGAAAAGAGAAAAAAAAAGGGTCCACTTCCAGGGTTCTCTCTGGATTCACTGGTAGACAGCCTGTGGAGACAGCAACCCACATCGTGGCACTGTATCCCCACAAGCCAGCAACTGCTTGTGGATGGAGTAGTAGACAACCTTAGCAGGCCTGCCCTGAGAACAGACTCCTTGGGCTCGCTGCAGTCCAAGCAATCTCCATGGGTCTGTGCCCAGCTAGGAGCTGCTGAAGGAAGCCGGCAAAAGTTTTAGCTCCAGGCTTATCTGGCCTGACTCCAAAATGGCTCCCAGCCAATTGCTCTCAGCCGTGGGAGGACCAAGCCCTCTGCACTCACTGCCAGCCAGCACAGTCACCTGCACCCGACACTCTCCTCCACCAACAAATGGCTCTGCAGAGGCCCCTGGGGTTGCAGCCACCACCGACCCTGCGACCAAGTGCCCCCAGGCTCTGACAGCTCCCCTTACGCAGTGAGTCCAGCTCTGGGCAAAGGCATCACCAGCTACCGCCTTTTTCTTTGTTGAAGCTTTTCTTTTCACTCTCTCTGTGGGGTTCCATTCAGAAATCAGACTCTTCCATGGCCTAAGGAACCCATTTCCCTCCTTTTTGTCTTTCTCAAGATGGTATGTTTCCACGTGTAGACGGTGTCTCTCAGAGAAGTTGTTTTCTCTGCATCTTACTATTCCGCCATCTTCCCAGAAGTCTCTCTCAAAAATGTATTTTTTGATTAGCTAAATAATTGTATTTGAGAACTCTACCTACCTTGTCAGTTTTTGTTGCTTTTACTTTATTCCTTTAAAGACTTCTTTAACAGGCAACTATAAAGCCACACTAAAGTTGGCTTAGGGGAAAAAAAGATGATTTAGAATGTGAAGCATAGGAAACAGATTATAAATTTTTCCCCTTTTATTTCAGTTTGTGAATACACGCACATACATGCACATATCCTATAAAATCTGAAAACTTAAAAATAATGTTGGCTTCCTTTTTCCCATTCCTGAACACCTGTGATACCTGTTCATGAATGGAGACTATGACTGACAATCAGCAAGACACAGCCTTGGCACACACATCAAACCCTGTGACCTTGCTTGAACCTGAAGGGTTCCAAACTCCAAGTCAGCACTGGTCCTTCTGGAAAAGCATGAGCTACTCACCCAGGTCATCAAGAAAACTGAACATTTTCTTTCTGCAATTTCACCAGGGTCTTCTGCAGAATAGAAAGCAAAATTCAGGATGAAGACTCTCATTGAGTAGTATGATTTTTTGCAGTTCTATTCATTATGAAAACAACATTTTCAAGTCTTTTTTGTGATCAAGACTTTAATTTCAATTATTACTCAAGGGTTATGATGCACAATTATGTTACCATAGGTATCATTCATGTTTGTGATTCCAGTTTATAGACAGGGTTTTATTTTTTAAGGCAGTCCATGTGTCTGAACCCTACATTCTGACGTAAACAGCATGCAAACAGCAAACCTCATTCCAAAGGTATAAATGCACCTCCAGGTCCTAATCCCTTCAGCATAATGGAGCATTTGTTTCTCTCCAGTGAACAGTAAACCTGTAATTCCCTTTAATCCTAAACAAGGTTTAAAGAGCAGAGATTTCAGTTATTTACTCCTCACCTACATTCTGTGGGCTTTTCAATGTCACAGAAGACCTTGTAGGATTTTATAAATCCCAAATATCTGTGGAGTTAGTCTCTAAAAAGATGCAGCAAATGAAATTCAGACACTAAGCCCACCCTATGCCTCTGAAAGGAGTTCAGCTGTGACTGAAGTTTTGTGACTTGCTGATGCCAAATCTCATTCAATCCTATTATAAAGCATTTATGGCTAGAACTGATTAAAATACGCATACAATGAAATATTTTGGAATAGATATAAACATACATTCATGCCCTGCTTAATGACAATAATACTTTATGGGAAGTCCATCCTTAATTGATTTTATTGTACAAACATTTATATATTTGTAGAAAACCATATGGTACAGGTCAGTCACTCAACACAGGCTCTTGATGCAACCAAGACATCTAAACATGAGATGTATGAGGCTGCCACTGGGCTAGCATGGTCTGGTGTTTCACAGCAAACTTTTATTTTAATAAGTATAAGGAGTACACACTAAAAATGAAGTATGTTATAATAAATATATAAACCAGTAGCAGTCATTTCTTATCATCTAGTATTACATAATCTATATAACTGCACATATTGTAAGTTTATGAAACTAGCAGCACAGTAGTCTAGTTTATACCAACAGCACCATGAACATGAGAGAGATGTGCTACATTGTGGTAATATGAAAGCCATGGCATCTGTAGATGATAGGAATTTTTCAGCATCATTGTGTGTGTGGTCTGTCTTTGATCAAGTGTTGTGATATGGCTGTATATAGAATATTGAAGAAAATTCTTTTCTGGTAAAATGCCCTCACCTATTTTAAACTGACACAGAAGTGCTAATAAAATGAAACATGGAAATCCAGTAGCAGATGAGGTTTTATAATGAGTGTAGTAACAGCAGAGAAAGAAAAATGCAAAAGAAAGAAAACAAGTGCTTCGAATTGTCCTTTCCCTTAGCAAGCTTTATAAGTAAAATGTCACTATGTTTTGAAATAACATTTCTGGTCAAACACATTTCTTACAAAACTATTGCAAGCATGTTTTCACTTAGATCTAGAGAGCTCTAAATCCTAGAACAATCTAAGTTTTCCACTCCTTTAGGGGCCAAGAAACTTAGATATTTGGAACTCTATCACTTTCTTATCAAATATGAGACTTTTTTTGACTTTTGACTTGATCCGTGCACAAATTTATTGTTCTGATTACAATGTCTGAGGAATCCAGTGTGTAAAATTTCTTCCCCAATGACTTCATGTTATAGACCTCAAGCAATTTTTCCACTGAGTTCAGTGCAGCAAATTCTCTATTTAACTCTGACATGATTGCTAGAAAGTGATTTTTATTTAAATTTCAGGAAAATGTAATTCATTAGCAATGTCACTGAATGATTAAGGGGAAAATATATTTTATCAGTAATAAATCGCTCATTTTTCATTTATAGATATGAATGAAATACTTCTTCCTTGTAGCTACTAAAATTTAATTTTAGTGACATGCAACTCACTGAGAGACAGGATTTATTGTAACTGGAAAAGACAGTTTGATTTTAGACTGATCCTTTTAATTTTCTAATCTAACCACTGATTGATTTCTCTTGGCACAGAACTACACATGCAAGATATTTCTACATAGGTGTTAATTAGGATCTTTACCTTGAGTATGCTTTTGACAGTGTTTGCACAAAATCTTTCCTAACAGAATATGTCTGAAGTCTCAAGTATCTTTACATTTTATACATGCAGGGGAAGAGGAGAGAGGAAAGAGGGGACCCATAGATAGATGCAAATGCAGGAGAAGGTCATTAAGATGCTTAGAAAAGAGGCAACCTTGAACTGAGCCAAGATAGTAGCTAGAGAGTAAAAGGAGAAGAGAGGTCCTTTATGGCTCAGAATGAAAATCACGACATGTGACAAAATTTTGCTACTTCCCAAATACTAATGGAAGGAATAAAAAAAAGAAAACAAGATAGGGGAACAGTACAAATGGACTCTGGAAACAATGAAAGAGTGAATGGTCCATGACCAAATATACTAAGAAACTCATGTAAGATGTGGTGCAATAAAGGCAGCAGTGAGAGAGAAACTAAACAGCTGGTGAACTGGTGCTTGAAAGGAAAGTGACTGCTTGGGAATGGAGAAGACACTTGTAGCCAAACCATCCTAGCAACTTCTGATGAAAAAAGTGAATTAAATAAAACAAGAAACAAAAATATAGGCAGGATTTGGTCCTGAAAAGGAGATTTAGAAACTTGTTGGATGCTGAATCACACAAAGAAAGCGTAACTGTAGTAACAACAATGACAGTTAATGCACAGTATTGGATATGAGTTTAAGAATACATTATGGGCAGAAGTTTGGGTGTTGTGTAAATATTAATCATCAAAACTGAACTGTCAGTTTATCCATATTTACAAATTTAGGGAAACTGGATCATAGAGAGGTTACCATGATAGACTAGCCAAGATGATATGTTTGTCTTCCAGGACAAATAGATTTAATAAAACATAGTTAAGACATCAAAGAGCTTTAATTATGTACTAGAAATCGTCATTGAGAAAAAAATCCCTTTAATAACAACAACATATAAAATACATAAGAATCAACTTAATGAAAATATACAAGATGTGTAGTGGAGTATACAATTTTACTAAACATAAAGAAAGTAAAAACTACATGAAATGAAATAACACATTTATTGATGGGAATATTTGATATAACCATATCTGATGTTCTAGTCCATTTGTCTATAAATTAAATGTAGAATCAAAGATTTTTTATTATAATTTTAAGAGGGAGGACAAGATGTAATAAAAGTATTAAATTTTATCATTAAAATAATAATGCACAAATATATAATTGGTATAAATAGTGATAACAAAACTACCACAGATTTCTTTTTCTTTTCTTCATGTTTTTATGGATAGATCTATTTTAGATTTTAGCAACCTTAGCAAGCAACTCTTTCCCTCATTCAAGAGCTTTCAACTTTTCACATATAAGAAGCACTTTAAGACTTTTGTTTGGCATATCTGAGTTGCCAGCATTGTTTATCTTATACTTTGGAGCCATTATTAGCTAAAATAATGGTTACTTGAACACACACATAGTAATACCATGACAGTCAGTCTAGTAACACAGAAGGGTACTAAGTGGCTTGTGTATGTCATGTAGCTATGATGGCCAAGATGGTGATTAATATTTCAGGAAAAAATAGAACAAGATGGGTATTTAAAACATATAAATTGCTCATTTCTGGAATTTTCTGTATAATATTCTTGCTCCATGTCTTGCTATGGATTACTGAAACCACAGAAAGCAAAACTATGGATAAAGGAAAAACTACAGTGCCACACAGAATGTAAGGTGGAAAGATTGTGAGAACTGGAGATCCTGGAAATTCACCAAAACTGTGAAAGGTGTTTCAGATTTGAGCAGCCAGACAATTATCCAGCTTTCACACAATGACTCAAACTGAGTTTTGTAATCTTAATGTAATAGAGTAAAATAAACAGTTTAGTTAGTTAGCTTGTAAGTAGGCAGTCAGAAAAGGGCATCCTAAGATAAAAAGAAAATAGCACACACACTGAGTCAAGAGTTGATTTAAACCATGTAGTTTGTTAAGTTTAGAAATGTAAAAATAAGCACAGGAAAATGGTTGAACGTTAGGATACAATGGGCGAATAAGAACTCTTCCTCCAAGGAAAGATACTTAATCTGAATGTGCTGAGCTGGTTGACAATTCCTCCTTATTGTGGACTGGCCTGCTAGGGACATTAGAAATGCAAAATAACCAGTTTCCTTTAAACTCATTTCCTTTGAACTTGACCAGCTGAATAACTGACTTTTCAGAAGTATACCACCCCCACCCTCACTCCCAGTTTATCCTTAGAAGACCAGGACAAAAAGACCACACTGGAAATTCCACTTTCAGAATCTCTTCCTCGAAATCCAAATGCAAGAGCTATTTTTCTTATTATTTCTAATAAAAACTCTCCTAACTTCTTCCTTTTGTCCATGATTTTATTCTTTGACTTTTTGAGACAAGTTTGGGTTTAAATGGTTTGTACAGAATTAACTGTTTCATTAGCATTTTTAGTAATCTTGTGTTTCATTTTGTGTGTCCTTTTATTTATTTATTTTGAATAATGGTAGTATCTTTTATTTTGAAAAGTACAACCCACTGAAGGAGGCAAATTACGTAGTAAATATTTCCTGCAGGGCATTTTACAAGCCACTTACATTATTAGGTACATTTTGTATTTTTCCTTGTACAGATTTTATTCGATAGACTATTCCTACTGCCATTTCTTAATATGTGCCAGTGTTTAATATTTGGCCTTCTTGGCTCATTGGTTGGTGGTGGTTTGATTGTTTTAGCAAATGGAAGCCTGAATCTTAGTTCTTAATGCTTGCAGTTTTGTGCCATTGTAATCATACACTGTGGGGTAGACTACAAGTGTTGTTTGCTTTTCTGTTAAGAATTTAGACAAGATGTAGTGAGTCACATCTCTATTCTATTGTGTCTTGTTTGATTTTTACTGTATCCAAAGTTCTTTGCAGCTATTTTAAAGACATCAAAAGGCATTGTGGTAAGTATTGTTGATTTCATAATGTTTTGAAGTTCTGTATCTCTTACACAGGTTTGTTTTGAATAGTTTCATTCTGTTTTATTCTCTTTTAAAAAAATTGAAATATCAAAACAATCAACCAATCACACTGCAGTAACATAATTTAGTAACAAAACTCTTCTTTTTAAAAATGAAATAATTAGAGGAAGACCATTCAAGAGCATGTAAAATGCACTTCCTCTTATTGAAGCTAGTTAATATTATTTACGTGCTTGCTCAGCCCCTCTAATTGCTATCCTCAACCCCACAGTAAACACAAATATTTGGAAAAAATACCTTCTAGCACTAAGATAAGTTATTGACTCATTTCAATAAATAATCCAAAAACAAAAACAAAATGATGCAGAGCTCTATAGAACACAACTTGAAAATCCTTCATGTAGGAGCCAACAGATAAATGTTTCTTCAAATTGCCTGTATACTTAATCAGAAATGGAAATATCTTCCTTTTACTGAAAAGTTGAATCTCTGTTGATTCCCAATTCAGATTTCAGTCTTGCCCCTTTATGTGCTAATATTACAGACACGCAAAGCATCACAAACCATGTCTGCCATGTTCTTTGTCTAAAACTTCAGTAATCTGTACCCTAACTGGAATGCTGTGAAAATATTATATCATTAATGTGAGCTAACATGAAATCATTAATGAATGCCTCTTAATTGTATCTAAATATAGTTAGCTTTAATTAAATATTGAGAGACTTAGCATTCACCTTGGATGTCTCGTCTTTGATATAATGGAAGAGGGAGGGCTTGCATACACTGTGCCTTTTGTTAATTCATTCCCATTCTTTACTGCATGAAGCAAACACAAACAATTGATTTGTTTGAGTAGTCAACAAGGATTTTCTTTCCTTATTTTAGTTTTATTGCAATATTTCAAAGAATAAAAAGCTTCAAAACAGTAAAGTACTCAATTTAAGCTTGTTGTTGTTAGTTATGATCGGAGTATTCAAGCATAACTGAGAGAGTAATTTAACAAAATTGCTCCTGTTATGGTATAGAAAGTAATTTATATATTTGCATATGTGAAATATCTAGCTATTTACTAGACACCAAAGTAACGACTTAAAAGGCAAACTTTCAGCTATTTTTATAGAATCCGGTCAAACTATATTTCATTTGTTCTGAATTTTTTTTAAGTCATGAATGATTCAAGTCCATCAACTATGAGATAATGAAGGACTCACAATTTTTTTCCTTTAGGATCACTGGAATTTAAATAAGACAGAATGCCTTGGTAAACCTATTATAAAAAGATCATAAAAGCATCATCTTTCAAATGTCAGAAAGTGCTAATGTTCCCCTGGCAAAATCCAAATAAACATAAGCTATTTTCAGCTTTGATCTCTGGTTTAATTTTACTAGAACTCCATTTTAACAGCTCGTGCCTAGCATTTTAAGGACCAAGTTGCAAGTCACTATATCAAACATGAAACATAAAAGAAAATGCAATGAATTAAATCACTGTTCTACTTGGTAAATACTCAAGGTCAGATAGACTTAGAAAGGGAAAGCAGCATATAGATGATTGGTAGAAGGCAATGGAAAAATAAAAAACAAATCTTTAATAATCAGGATGTACAGGAACATAAAAATAACCTAGCTTACCTATTGATTTATGTGTCTATCTTCTGGTCGACTGAATTCAACAATTAGAGAAAGTTCCTGAGTTCCTATTCTGATTTGGCCACTTAAAATTTCTATGATTTTGGACAAATTTCCTAAATTTTGCTAAGCACCTTTTTTTTTTAAAAATCATTTTAATCAGTAGATTAGACAATCTACAATATTTTTGTGAATATTAATTCACATAATACTTCATAGAGTATTTAGTTCCACTATCTTAATAAATATTTACTTATGAAGCAAACAATAATGGATGGTCATTAAAGGCTAATAATCAAGAATGCTTCTGGAAGACTTTACTTCCAGGGACCATTTCTATAGTTCATCATTGGAGAAGTTTCTCTGAGTTAATAGAGCACCAGGAACTGTGAGGAAAAATGGAGCATTCTCTTCTGATGGGAAATCAGTGCTTGGGTCCTCTTATTATAACTGCCATTTTCCACTGAAGATTCTTCTTTGTATTTGAGAGAGTAAGAGGGAGAGGACACAGTGTGATTTCTCTCATGAGTTTGGTTTGTTGAAGGTGGTATATTTTAGCTTTATTTTTTCTGCCATTTTCCCCAGAGTTAAGTTTTCTGTAAATGTGGAGTGTTTTAGGTTTATTGCTTAAAAAGAGTGAGAGGTTCTGGGAATATGAACATGGGGTGAATTATGTTTTCAAAGGGCTACAGATTTCAAGCATTAAGACTACTACAGAGACCAGGTTAACCAGTATCCTCAACCTTTCCAAAACACTTGGGAGATTTACCCCACTCTCATTATCCCAGAGTCTAGAAGGTCAGACTCTCCTGCCACTGCTGGCTCCACGGATGTGCACCCTATCTTGGATTTCACAGCACACAGAATGCCTCAGCTGCTGAAGAACAGCTGGACTGGCAATGTTCTTTTGATTGTCATGTGGGTTGTTGCTCTTTCACCTAGAGTTTGCCTTCTCTGGACATTTAGAAGATTCTATTGGGGGGGACCTTTCAGAGGAGCAAATTAAAATTTTTTGGTCTAGGTGAGCTGGATGGATATGGGAGGAAAATTACCACTGGAGATGTGATGGCAACTTCTCTATTCTTTTTCCCATTTTTTTTCTTTCCCATTTTCTTCTCAGAAAGAAGTTTCACACTGTTGGTCACTGTCATGGTTATTACAGTGTGGTTTTGAGCAGCTGAAGTGTCGGAGCTTGATATATGCTTCATAGTGTAGAGTTTAAAACCAGTTCCCCATTAGGTCTTGCTTCAGATTTCTGAAAACAAAATCACCCAATCGGTTTTCAGTGCTTTGGGATCATTAGATTTGATTTTTACTCATCTCAACAAACAGTTCACAAAAGTGATTTAAGTCAGTCTTATAAACCACTGATTGTGACCAATTCTCTGCATTCCTTTTTCCTTGTGTTCATGATGCTGCCTTGCAAAGCTAAGCAGTTAACCGAAGCTGTTTTCTGAGGGCCTCTACTGTGCTGGTCACTTCTGGCTGTGACTTCCTCCTTTGGCCAGGTGTGAAGCCCATTCTCACCTTGCTTCATGTAGTTCTCCCCTTTCTCTTCTTTATGCCAATGTAGACATAGAAATCAATCCTTTCCTTAGCTTCCTTGCCAACCCCCCCAAAAAAACTCAAAAAAACAAAACAAAACAAAAACAACAACAAAAAAACACTGGCCCAGTGATTTTGAATATGATAGATTTCACTAAAGTTTTAAGGTAACACAATCTTTGTGCTATAGAAATGTCTCAAACTGAAATTCAGTATTAGTCTTTTATTTAAAAGAACATTTCTCTTGTCATTTCTCTCTCCCCTCCCCTTGCTTTGTAAAACTAAAAATAAATAAATAAATAAAATAAAATAAAATAGATTCCCCATATGATTCAGGCAGATGCAATTTCTTCAAATCCTATCAGCAAAGTAGTCTTTTGATTTTTGTATATTTAAACTTCATTATTGTGCTCTGCCAAACACTGTGCTCTCACTGTGGAAGAAGTCAATAAAAGATTTATTTCTCATTTGATATGAATTATATCACCTTTCCCTTTAAAAATAGAAGCAGCTCTTTTCAGCTTAATCTTTGAATAATTTTCTCTCTTTTTGACACTTATTGTAGAATTATTAATTTCACCTAATCCTGAGCCTCAAAAAAATATTATTTCATGTGGATTTCACAATTGATTATCTAAAATATTAGAGTACTTGAGAAAAAAAGCTATGTTTATTCCCATTTAAATATCATTTCAGTATGATGTTCTTCCATTTTAGTAGAATTACTACAGCTGAATCCTAGATTGTATGTACTCTGGATATCAAGCCTGGGATCAGACATTTGTCTTCCAGGAGTTTTAATTTCTTTAACAGTGATGAAAATAATACTAGCCACAGGATTTGTGTAAGGTTTAAATGAAGTAACACAGTCAGGAGGTGTCTTAGTTACTTTTTTTTATTGCTGAGACAAAATACCCAATGCCCAAAATTAAGGAAGGAAAGGTTTATTTAGCTCACAGTTTATGGAGATTTCAGTCTGTAATCCACTGCCTCCAACAGGGTGGCAAATAGCAGAGGGCAGCAATTCATGGCCACAATAGACAGCCAAGGCAGCAAGAGCAAAAGGGGCAAAAGGGAAGAGCAAGTCTGTTTCCCTCCCTTATATTATATGCAGGCTACCCACTCCTGGACAAGTACAGTACTCACGCTGCCAATCCCAGCACAGGACCAATTACAAACTCTGTATCCAACCACCTCCAAAAAATCTGCCCCTCATGATTGCATGAGGCTTCAGAGGAGCATCCAGGCAAAATATATAACATTCCACCCCTGGCCCCCAAAAAACTCATACACTGCCTTTATGCAAAAGGCATTTAGTCCATCTCTAAGAGTTGCCAAAATTCTAAAAGTTTCAGAATTGCTGAAAAGTCCAAGCTCAAAGTCTCCTCTGAGATGCAAGGCAAACATCTGTGAACCTCTATACTGATGAAAAGAAAGTTAAATATGTCCAACATTTGGTGGCACAAGATAGACATTTCTATTCCAAAAGTTACAAAGAGGGGCATACAAAGAAATGGGACCAAAGTAAGTCCAAAATTCAGCAGGACAAGCATTAAGTCCTGTAGTTCCATATGCAGAATCCAATGCAATCTGTGTCAAAATGTGAACTCCAAAGGGCTTGGGTGCTTCCACCACTACAGCACTTCCGGTGGTTATAGCTCCCACAGCTTCTCTCTTGAGCTGGCTTTGGTCTCTCCTTGCAGGTTTCCTTAGATGACCCAAATTTTCCAAACTTCTGGGGTCTACACTACAACTTTGGCTTTATCCTCACAGTCACACACTGCCCTCTTAGGGGCATACTGGGTGGCCTACTAGACCTTCTGAAATCAAGGTGGAAACCTTCTTAACTACATAACTATTGCATTCTGCATGCACCTAAGAAAAAGCATCACATGGATGATGCAAAGATATGCTGCAAGCAGGAGCAGTAACCAGACTTTCTTCTTTCTTGGTCATAGGAGTCTAGTGCCTGAAACACTGAGCACTTTGAGTCCAGCCCTGAGGAACAAATTCTCTAGGCTGCCACCATTCTGGAACCTGGTGAGGCTGCTGCCATTCTGGAACATGGTGCTCTGTGGCTTTCTCCTCAAAGCAAAGACTTTCACCTTGCAGTTTTGATGCTGTGAAGTGTGGAGACAGGCTACTTCTTGTGATACCCTCAGGCCAATTTTTTCCATTGTCCTGGTCCTTCCCAACAATCAGGATCTGCCTAGCTCGGTCTTTGCAGTTCACAACTTTACTGGAGCTTCCCTTGTGAACAAACTCACATTTTAAATCATTTTCTGGGCTCTTTTCTCTTGATTTTTAACATTAATCTGGCTAAGGAAAAAAAAAGGCAGTAAAAACAAGTAATAGCCTTGCCTCCACGCCAACATTAAACTGCCTTGAAATTTCTTCTGCCAGATTAATTAGTCTCCTGCCTTAATCTTTATCTTAGGCAAAGTCTGTGGCTATGAGAAAAATGTAGACAAACTTTTTGCCAGATCACAGCACACATCATCTGGATTCCAACAGCCAATGAAGTCCTTCCTAGCAGAAATCTCTCAAGCCTGGTCTTTCCAGATTTCTGGTCTTCTGAGCTCTGACCAGAATCTCACATGCAGAACTGCCTAAGGCATTCTAGCTCTATTCTTTCAGGCAACATCTCCAAACCTTTCCAAACTCTTCCATAAGCCATTCCCAAAGGCTTTTGAACCACGTTGTCAAATAGAGTCACACAATGACCCCACTTTCCTGGTACCACATTCTATATTGATTACTTTTCTTGCTGAAATAAAATACCCAATGTTCAAAATTAAGGAAGGAAAGGTTTATTCAGTTCATAGTCTGTGGAGCTTTCAGTCAATAATCTGTTGGCTCCAAGGCAGAATGGCAGATGGCAGAAGGCAACAGCTCATGGCCACAGAAGACAGCCAAAGCAGCAAAAACAAAAGGAGCAAATGGGCAAAAGGGAGGAGCAAGACTCTTTCCCTCCCTTATATTGTATGCAGGATGCCTGCCCCTGGCCAAATGTCAAACACTGCCAATAGTAGCACTGGACCATGAATCACTCACAAACTCTAGAAGCCCACCCCCATGACTGCATGAGGTTTTGAGGGGATATCTAGACACAAACCACAACAGGAGGTACTGATGTTCAACACATGAAGTGATGAATGAGAACCACACAGGTCTTCAGAGTTGTGTGCTTGTATGACAGATTGGTTGCTATACCAACAGCCTATGTATTTGCAGAAGAACTTTAGGATTCATTTGAAAAATGTCTCCTACTTATTTAGCATAGCCCACAACTGCATTTTTACTCAAAGTAAATATAACTAAGTGGACATGCAGTCCAGCTAGGAACAGGGTTCTCACAGAGATTTCCACCATCCTTGTACTTCAGACCATTTGTTATTAATCGGAAACAAATGAACAAAAAAACAGGAACTCTTCCTGGCCCTCCTACTACACCCACTTCAGAGCAAAATGTGAAGCTCATTTCCAAATGCTATTCCTCATCTGAGGTTGTTCCTTAACCCCTGCTCTCCCAGTGATAAACCCATTGTTCTTCTCACTAATGCTTAATTCAAATTTAAGGTGTGGTAGTGTACGAAGTCCCCAAAGGAAAACAGAGCTTTGTTGGGTCAGAGCAGTTGCTATTAAGTCAAAAGTTTGGAATTCCTGATTTGCTAAACAGAATTATGTAATCTCTCATTAATTTACCGGCAAAATGTATCAGCAGAACTCATTAATTTCTAAAATTAAAACTCACAGGAGAACAAATTTAAAACACTGCATGTTCATGAATTTCTAATGGTCTCTATTTCTTATTTTAGAAAAGAAATGGAATCTGGTAACAAGAATGCATCCTTGTTGAAACAACAGAATGAGTTAGGGATATAGCATCATAGTATAACACTTGCTTGTATGTGAGAGGCATATTCAATTCCAGAACCACAAAAAAGCAGTATGATTCCACAATTGCTTAGCATTCTTTTGCTGAAATAAATATTTGTCAAAAACAATTTAAATATGGAGACGTTTCTTTTGGCTAATGATATCAAAGATTTCACCCTATGGTTAACTGGTTCCAGGTAGAAATATTAAATGAGAAGGACATGGCAGAGGGAAGCTGCTCAACTCATCACACCAAATAAGTAGAGAGAAGAATTGGAGAGAAAGAGGCCAGGAATGACACAGAGTCCCAAAGTTCACGTCCCTATTCAGATGCACCCACCCAGAAGTGTGTTTTAAATCTCCTACATATCTCTCAAGCCAATCAAGTGGACAATCAAGATTAACCCTCACAGTTTTCATGAAATCCAACCAGAAATTACCAAATGGAAAAGGCTGAGAGAGTGAGAACTATCACCTATAACAAACACTTGACATAAACCTGCATACATGATTTTCCTTGTTTCACTTTATTGGCCCAGGATTTTGCAGAATTTTTGTCACACTAGGTATAATAGATCAAAAAGATCTGATTTACACGTTTTTTTTGTCATTCAAAATGTGAAGGGCATTGATTTAAAGCTGAAATAAAAGTTTTTACCCAAATAAAGTTTAATGGTCAGTGTGCTAAAGTGATTTTATTTCCACTAAAAATGAAAAACATACTTACATTGCACATGGGGAATTAGGGTAAATAGATTAAATATTTGGGACTATGAAAGTTTCAACAGGAGTTTTATGTAAGTTTGCAAAATCCCCAAATATGATTGCTTTTAATATATTAATGGTCATTTGTTGAACATTTACTATATGACAAGTTCCTTCTGAAAACAAACTAATTCACGTAATACTACAGAAATACAGATATGGCTTTTGAGATATGAATATTCTGCCTAAGTTACAAGGCCCAATTTTGGAATGTAGGTTTCTGTGACTCCAAAATCTACCTCTGTTCCTTAAGCAGTTGATGCTTTAAGCATATTTACTATATGATCTATCATTTGTTTATGTTTGAGAATTCTTACTACTTCAGTTTTAGTTTTATTGCTGGAAACACTGGCACCTAAATCAAATACTGTGACCCCTCTTTAGTGAAATTTATATGTTTTTCATTAAAAATTCCAAAATATTTAAATAAAAATGGGAGTCATAAATATGGGTCTTAGGTCAAGTATTTGTCATACTTGAACATGGAAATCTCTATGAAATTTTATGGACAAATTCTACTTTAAGTATTGTCGTGCCTCCATGCATATAGAAACCATATAAGCCTTCTGCAATTCTCTCTCCTACCTCTAAACCAATGTTCCTGCTGCTCAGTTACTTGGTTAGATCTGCTATTTCTACTTTCCTTTACATCACTCAAAATTGCTTGTTCTGCCTTTTACCCTCCAGGGATACAGTGCAAAGGTATGACATGGATCTTTGCTGCAAAAAGAGGAGTGAAGGCTCTTGCTTGGTTATAGAGCTTGAATCCTGAAGAAATTGGGTGTGAGTGTCATCAGAGTAGCCAACTCCACTCAAAATTCTATCCCCCAGTGAAATGAAAGCAGTACCCAAGACCCAGCTACTTCTTTATTAACTAGTTTTGAGGACATAGACTATATCTGCTTCCCTCCTTCCACCTCTCAACCTAGCACAGTGCCCATGTTAGGTGCCAAACACCCAAAAGCACGATCTTTTCATATTTGAGTCCCTCAACCATAATTGTGACATGTTTGATCCTTTTCAATTATCCAAGCATCATTGTGGAAAAATCTGTTTGGTCTATGTGATGTACATATATACTAGAGTTATATAGATTTTATATTCTTATATTAAAATTTTATATAATTTACATTTTTCACATATATACATTTTATATTTAAATACTTTCTATGTTAAATATCATGTTTTTTGATAAGTTCATTATGCAGTGAATAATTTTGAAAGAGCTAATAAACTGTTAAAAAATTGTAATTTTGATAAAAATTGTAATAAAATTGAACTTATCTGATGTGACAATTTATCCTCAATATAACTTGTTATATTAAATAATGGAGATAAATTATCTATCACAATATTCAGCATAGTGCAGGAACTCAAGTATTTGTTGAATTTTATAAGTACAGATAGGAGCATTTATAATCTAAAATATATCTAAAACTTGAATATCTTTTTATGAGAAAGAGCATCAACTGTCTGGAAAACAAGAAAAATTTTGTTCACATGAATCATTGCTGTCCATAAATTATTTTTCTTCAGGGTTTATGTCATGAGCATGTTAAATACATAATGTTTTAAAGTTCAGAGGAATTTTTTGTTCAAGCATGCTGTTTTGGTTACTTTTCTCTTGTTGCTAAGACAAAATACCCAACACCCAAAGTTGAGGCAGGAAAGCTCACAGTTAGTGGAGGTTTTAGTCCATAATCATCTGGCTCCCAGGCAGAATGGCACATGGCAGAGGGCAACAGTTCATGGCAGCAGAAAACAGCACAAGCAACAAGAGCAAAAGGGGAGGAGCATGGAGAGAAGACTCTTTCTGCCCTTTATATTGTATGTAGGCCACACCCACTTGGGTGTAGCACTCACACCGATAATCCCAGCATTGGACCATGCATCATTTGCAAACTTTAGAAGCCCACCCCCACGGCTGCATGAAGCTTTAGAGCGGACATCCAGACTCATAACACATGTGAAAAATGAAATGCTAAACTCTTGACTGGGTTTGCTTTGCCTTGTCTATTGATGCAACTCAAAAGAAGAAGAAAGCCTCATGATTTGACCATAAGGAGTCAAATCAGGTCCCATGTAGGAGGAAATTGTGTTCTGTGTGATTCTATGATTTATTTCAATAATCTCTTGGTTCCTCAAATATGACCCTAGGCTTAGAAACTAGAGTCCCCAACCCCACCAGTATTTGTGTGAAATATGTCGATTGAATTTCTCAATAGATTTAGAAAGTTTTCAATAGAGCAATGGATGATCAATAGCTACTGCATTATAAAAATAAAAGTCCAGAGTCAGAAGAAGGGTATCACTGGTTATGAGGGCCAGTGCTGTGTGAGTCAGTGGGGAGGTCGGTCACAGCAGTGGCAGTGGAGGATCAAGACCCACGAGGGCTGTAGCGTTTTTCCACCCTCAATCTCATTGATGCTGTTGTTGTAGGTAGGGAATTAGGTAGGTGAAATGTGCAATGTACAATTGTTTGAAGTCTATCTTCTGCATGCCAGATAAGCTTGAGTTTTTATCTCATTTCTTCCACTTTCTAGTCTGTGACCTTAAGCATGTGACTAATCATGCTCAGCATGATTTTCTTCTTGTTTTTTCTTTCATTTTTTAATCTGTGAAATGAGAATAATATTTATATCTGGGTTAAATGGAATTTCTATTTTAAGTATTGCAGTTTCCATACTAATCTCCATAGAAATTGTACCAGTTTCCATTCCCACCGAAAATGAAGAAAGGTTCATTTTTTTCCCTCACAGCTTCTCCTGCAGTTGCTATTAGTTGGTTTCTTGATGA
>RJWM01003218.1:96267-116397 GCA_004363535.1 Dasyprocta punctata | reverse complement strand
ATGCATTCTGTTTGTGTCTTATATTGTTCATTCAAGGTTTCGATCATTTTCTTAAGTTCTTCTATGTTTTTATCTTGCTCTTCTTTAGATACACACAACATTTCTTTAATAATTATTCTCATTTCATTTTTTAGCTGAGAGAATATTTCTGATTTGATTTTCTCTATAGCTTCATCAAGCTGTTTCTTTATTGCATTTTCTATCATTTCAGAAAGTCCATTTGTGTGACTCCCACCATCTTCCATTTCAGTATCTCTTGGGTTTGTTCTTTGTGGGCTGGGGGACTGAGACTGCCTCTTGGTCCTTCGTTTTGTCATTTTCTTCTGGAATCTATGTAGCTCTGTGTCCTGCGAGGCTGGCTGGCCTTCCCCTGAGGTTTGCGCTGATTCTTGCGGCGTGCAGGATCGCGGGACCCAGTAGGCTGTGTCCCGTGCGCAGCAAGGAAGGGCGGCCTCCCGGGGCGTGCACGTGGAGCCTCCTCCTTAACTGGGTGGGGGCCAAGGCCTCCCTGTCCCAGGGAGCTATGCTGGGCACCGCTCGTGACGCAGACCCGACCCTGGTTCTGTCCGCAAGCTCGGCCCAACAGCTATGCCTGCGGGGCAGGCCCGGGCAGGTGCCAGGCCTACAGTGCCGGGAGCAACCCTGCTGGGCGGCGGGGTCTGCACAGGAGCTGTGGGATGGCACACACTGGAGCTGAGCCGCGCGGCTGAAGAATGGAGCTCCCGTGCGCTCTGCACTCTGGTGGGGGCTCCCCAAGCTCTCCAGGTCCCTGCAGCTATGTTGCTCATTTCCTGGTGAGCAGCTCTGGGGTCCTGGGCTGATTTGGGCTGGGCTGCGTACCTCTGTGTCCCGCGCGGCTGGCCGGCATTCCCCTGAGGTTCGCGCTGATTCTTGCGGCGTGCAGGATCGCGGGACCCAGTAGGCTGGGTCCCGTGCACAGCAAGGAAGGGCGGCCTCCCAGGGCGTGCAGGTGGAGCCTCCTCCTTAACTGGGTGGGGGCCAAGGCCTCCCGGTCCCAGGGAGCTATGCTGGGCACCACGCGTGACGCGGACCCGACCCTGGTTCTGTCCGCAAGCTCGGCCCAACAGCTATGCCTTGCATCTTTTTAAATATAAATTAAAATAATACATAATTTTTTCTAGACTCCATTATTACCAAACTACCTCTGAAGTAAAGTCTTTTCCTCTAAAATTTGCATCTAAAAAAAAAAAAAGGAAATAATGCGTGAGAATGTATTTGAAACTGGAGTGCCTGGTTTACTTAGAATGCCTGTTTTTCTGCTTTGTCTGGCAGGTGGTTATGGCAGTTGCTCAGCTGTATTGGCACATATCCCCCAAATCAGAAGCTGGTGTCATTTCTAAATCCCTAGTGCGCTTACTTCGCAGCAACAGGTAGGTTGTTGGCTGTGATTTCACGTTTTTTCTTTTGTATTCTTTTAGAAGTAACGTTTGAGCAAATGTAATCTATCTTCAGATGTTCAATGCGTAGCAGTGATTGTATTTTATTAACAAAATCTCTTAATTTAGCAGATCATCATCAAAACTTTCATAAAATTTACCTCAATAATAAGTATGTAAGTTTTACATTTCAGGCCCAAAAAGAGTAAGACTATTTTGTGGCATTTAGTATATACTGTCACCAGTAGCCTGGCATTAGTGTTTTATGTTTCTAGGTGTGGCAATAACGATGTTTTGGAGCTTCAGTTAATCTGGAATCCCTGAAAAAGCCATATTGAAGTAGTATGAGATTGGTTTACTTGATGTGTTATATTTGATTATATGTAGACCAATACATAGATTAAGTTATGCAGTTTATGACAGAATCACTACTTTATATTAAGTTGGTTTGCTCTGTTTTTTTAAAATTTAGTTTGCTGGGTTTTTTTTTTTTAAACCGTTATTAGTTGCTACTCATTTTAAAGAATTACATACTTTTCAGTTTCTTGTAGATAGAATATGCCACTTTCAATTTAAATCCTTGTAAGTTAGTGGTTCATCTCAACAACTCAAAAGACTTTTATTGAGTTCCAGTGTGTATGAGTCAGTTTTCTGTTGCTTTAACAGAGTGCCTGAGAAAATCAACTTAAAGGAGTTAAGGTTAATTTTGGCTGAAGGTGCCAGTGGTTTCATGCGTAGTTGATGGCTCCATTGCTGTGAGTCAGTGGGGAGACGGAACTCTTTGGTGGTGGGCCTGTGGCAGGGCAGAGCTGCACACCTCAGGACGGCCAGGAAGCAAAGTGCAAGAAGCAGTTGGGCCCCATCTCCTGAGTGTTGGTTGCCTCTGAATAGACCTCACATTGTGAACCCTTCAGTGGATTAACTCATCCATGAGGTCAGCACTGTCACGAACCAGTCTGACATGAACGTTGCTGCCCTGGGGACCAGGGCTTCAATATGCAAGACTTTGGAGCACATTTCAGACCCGGACTGTAGCACTGTGACTTGTAATTTCAAGTTGAAGAGCAGTTTTGGGGTTGGGGTGTAACTCAGTGGTAGGGCACTTGTTCAGCATGCTCAAGACTCCGGGATTAATCCCATCACTTCCCTTCCTCTGTTCAGAGTTTTGTTGTTTGTGATGTTTTCTGTGTTTGAGTACTTTTGCATTAGTTATTTAGCATACATAGAATACTTTACAATAATTAGTCAAGTTTTGCTTTTCTTTTCTTTCATTGATTGTATGCTTCCACTAACTGGGGTCAGAAGAAAAGGGGTATGTTTATTTTTGTTTTTAACTAGGCTTCAGTCCACAACTTTAGCCCTTGTCTGGCATATGCCTTTCCTAAGTATCAAGTATGCCATTTCCTTTGGGTTCCTGTTCTCTGTTTACACCTAGCCATTCTTTTGTTTTATCTACTTAATAATTTTGCTTTTCTATGGCTAATGCAAAGGATATCAGAAAGATGTGGACTAAGTCTTTTGTGTGAAACTGAATACCAAATTCAGTTTGTTAAGTATTTAGATTTAAAAATAACATGAGTATTCATTTAACCTGATCCTTACTCTGGGCCAGGTTGAATGAAAGAATGAGCTTTTAAGTCAGACTTACATTAATGCTATTGTTGGGTTTTTATTTACCTGAAGAATACTTTCCTCATATGTTTTTAAAACAGCTGCTGTATTGACTTTTTATTTTAGAAATATAATATTACAAAACTGAGTGGGGAGTTGTTTGTTTGTAGTATTGGAGATTTCACCCAGGGCCCCCTTTTTGATTTTTCATTTTGAGGCAAGGTCTCCTTAATCTCTCCAGGTAGTACTTGAACTTGATAGTCTTCTAGCCTTAGTCACAAAATTGGTTTTAACTCTTCCTCATGATGAATCACCCCTAATTTATTACCTTACAGGAAAAATGCACTAAGAAGAAGGTATAAATACCTATAGTTTAGTCAAAACTTTCACTAGTATATTTAAGAGTTTCATCCACTATGAAACTTTTGCTATTCTTTTTCATTACTATATTCTTTACCCAAAGATACTGACTTGAAAAACATACCCTGTTGTCTTAGTCATTTTTTTATTGCTGCAACATAATACCTGGCACCTGCAACTTAAAGGAGGGGAAGTTTATTTTGGTTCATGTATTCAGTTCATAGTTAGCTGGCTCCAAGGCAGGAAGTGCATGGTAGAAGGGCCTGGGTGGAGACTCATGCTTTGCATTGCAGAGGCCAGGAAGCAGAGAGGGAGTGGGGAAGCTGAGGAGGAGGTCTGTCCTTCCAGAGCAGCCCTCAGTGACCTGCCTCCTGCTGCTAGGCCCTGCTCCCTACAGCAAGTCAGTGCAGCACCCACTCAGCCAGTCACCTTCCAGAAGTCCCACTTATGAGTGTGTGAAATCTTTGCGGTCATTCTCAATTAAACCTAATGGCAGTGACATTTCTCTTTTAATTTCTAGGGAGGTGCAGTATATTGTTCTACAAAATATAGCAACCATGTCAATTCAAAGAAAGGTATGTATGTTGTACTTACATAATGTAAGAAGGAAAAAAATGTATGATAAATGTATTTACATATTTCTTTTTATTGTCTAGGACATGTTTGAACCTTATCTGAAGAGTTTCTATGTTAGGTCAACTGATCCAACTATGATCAAGACATTGAAGGTACATATGCTTTCATTTTTCAGATACACTTAACATCTGTCAACTTTGAGAGATGACACTGTAGCTTCTAGCATCTGCAGAATGGAGTCCTGCTTTCAAAAAACATTTAAAGAGTTTTCTTTACCATCTTCCAATCTGTGTTATTACTTGCTAGTTACTGTGCTACATTTAGACAATATGCTGTTAAATCATGTTTCCTATTCTTTGAGTAATTCACAGAATACTGAAGGAGACATATAGGTAGGTAGTTTTATTGCTGTGTGTTTTAAGTATTACAGAGATTTGAATTCAGTTCTATGATCAATGGAAAGGTGGGACTAATTCTCTGGGAGATTGAGAAAGATGATGTACGGGTTTTTGTGAAAACTTTTTGTTGTTGATTGTAGGTTGATTGTGAGATTGGCGGGTAAGAGGAGATAAAAAGTATTTTTGGTAACCTAAGAGATTATGAAAGTGTTTTTAGAGAGTGATAACTGTGGTACAGAGCACAGTTAAGCATATGGAACTATAATGATTAAAAACAGTGTGAAGTTTAAACGGAAAAGTGAAGTGGGATAGGTGACCTAGAAAACACCCAGATGTGAACATTTTCTGTATATAGTGTACCACATCAAGACAGTACAAGCCAATGAGGAGAGGATGAATTGTGCATGAAATATTATGAAAATGTATTAGGCACATGAAAACAGTTTAATCATAAGAAATCTAAGACACACACAAATTGAAAGATGTATTTAAAAACTAGGTTGTAATTACGAGAAGTTTCACAAAAGTTAAAGGAAACACTGAAAGCTTTCAAACTAAGACAACTAAGGACCATATGTGATTTTGAGTTGGATCCTTTTATTGTAATACAGTTCTCAGTACAGTTAGTGAAATTTAAATGCATCACGGCAGTTGCATCAAAGGGTCAGACTAGTGTTAAAGTCCTGATTTTATAGGTTATGTTGTGGTCTATGGGACCTGTCCTATTACGGGAAGTATACACTGAAATATTTGGGGATGATATGGCATCAGTTTGGCAGTTCTCATCTCAGATGATTCAGAAAGAAAGTAATTCTTTGTACTATACATGAAACTTTTTTGTATGTTTGATATTATTTTTAAAATGTTGTCTAAAACAGTTAAAATATTTTCATCAGAATAAAATGAAAAGCCAAACTGTAATATGGGAGAAGATGATCCCAGTATAATCCCAGTACATTTTTCTAAATAAATGGCTTGTACACTGAATGTATGAAATGCTTCTGCAGTCTGTGCCTATTAGTTGGAGTGTTTAGGTCATTTACTTTTTTTTTTTTTAACTTTTATTTGCATTTTTTTATGCTTAATTTATTCCCGAGCTGTAAGTTTTTGTTTCTTCAGTTTCTTCTCGGAGATCTTTTTCTTCTGTGCAGCTTCCTCCTCTGGCTCAGGAACTGTCTATCCCTTTTCAGTCAGGATCCCCTCAGTGTGGCAGGGGGAGCTCATATAAGGGTTGGTCTGGCCTCGAACTCTGTGCATCTTGGGTGCTTCGTTCACCTGGATGTGTTCAGTGACCAGAGGATCTACATCTAAGCCCAGAAGTTCAGCATTACTCTCTGCACTTTTAAGCATGTGCAGCAAAAATTCAGCACTCTTTGGGCCACTGACCCTGGGTGCAACCCCCGTTTGGCCTGGGCACTGCTACCAACTCCACCACTGTAACGCCAGAATCGCACACATTGCTTCTTCGATGTGACATCCTTCAGATACTTGGTGGCCTTTCAGATATGCAGACCCTTGATGGCCTGACTAGGTTCACAGGTGTTCTTAAGTGAACACAAAGATTTGAGCTGCTTGATTTGTGTGATTTTGTGGGGTTTTCTGGGTCAAGAGAGTAGCGAACCATTTTCACAGGTCACCTCAGGCCGCTTATAGGAAGAGGAAGCGCG
The DNA here is from genome assembly GCA_004363535.1 of Dasyprocta punctata. Classification (NCBI taxonomy): domain Eukaryota; kingdom Metazoa; phylum Chordata; class Mammalia; order Rodentia; family Dasyproctidae; genus Dasyprocta; species Dasyprocta punctata. Next base: position 110,388 of record RJWM01003218.1, on the reverse strand, counting down.
GCGGTTCAGGGAGAGTTCATGAGGACTCGACAGGTCATCTACTGTTAGTGTAATTCTGATGCAAACATCTTCTTATCTACATCTCGTATTTTATTCTCTGCTTATCTCATTTGTTCTCTGTCCTTTTTTTCCCTTTTCTGTACCTTCAAATATTTTGTGTAAGTGAAGACAAGTATTTTTAGCAAACCTATTAGAGATCAACTTTTATTTGTACATGTCATATATGAACTCAGAAGAGGAAGTTAAAATACCTAAAGTATTTGAGATGATAGAATGTAGCAGAAGCAATCAAGAGAGTTAATTTGCTATGTGAAAAACAGAATTACATGGAGGGCAAATTGTTTTGTTATTAAAAAAATAAAGTCAAACTAGTTTAAACTTTTTTGGTTAGTTAAACAGAAATAGTGTATTTAGAGCAGTTAATGAAGATGTAAGAGTTTCTTCTTCCTGATTAATATTTTCAGAAGTATGTAATTATCAAGTTTCTGGTTTTAGAGAAAAGGAGATATTCTAGGTTTACCTGGATATATGTTGCCACATTTATGATAGTATGATTCCAAGAAAGAAACAAAAACTTTAAATAAGATACCTAGCCTCAGTTAAATTCATCATTTTTTTTGTTCATTTTACAATGTTTACCTTCTTTTTTATTTTTCTACTGTAGCTTGAAATTTTGACAAACTTAGCAAATGAAGCCAACATATCAACTCTTCTTCGAGAATTTCAGGTTTGTATGCAGTGCTAATTATAAAATAATTTCTAAAATATATTTATTCTTAAGTTAAATATATATCTAAATGTGGAAATATTGTGTAAATAAAAATGATTTTTGACAAAATCGATAACTAAGAAACTTACATATTTTTAAGCATAAGCATTAAATGCACATATATACTTAAAAATCGTGTGTTATTTCATGTTTTAATGAAAGACTCGTTTGTAACTGACTTTGTTCAGAATGTTCGCGGTACCGATTCTGTCTCTTCATGCCATTCTGCTTGGTCCCGTTTGCACGCTTGGTGCTCATTGCTTCCTTGACTGTTTTGTCTGCTTGCCCTTCCGCGGTTTTAGGTGCTGCATCTTTAGCTCATGTAGGACTTGAAGAATATTTGGTTTATAATCGATTCACCATGATTTTTAAAAGTTGTTTTAATTTTTATTTAGCTTTTTCTTTTTACTTTAAAAAATCTTATGTGCCAGTGTATGAAAGCTTTCTAACTGTGTTTCTCTGCAAAGTATTATTGAGAAATTCTGTCATGGTCATTACAATATTTAGGATGGAAGGGTCAGCTTGAAACCCTAGTAGTGGAGCACAGCCATAGAAACCTGTGTCTGGACATATTATAGAGCTTTAAATACCATCAGCAGTTTTCTCAACAAAATATACTATGTGCTCTATACTGATTCCAGAGTTAGCAATTTATAAGTGTTACAGACTTAACATTGCCATAATCGTTCAATAGTCCCTATTAAATTTCTCTTTAGTTGTATGGGCAGTATATTTACTTTTAGCTATGTGAGCGTACATTTTTTTCAGGAGTAGAATGTTACAGTATGTCCATGATTTGTATGTTCTTAACTAGATTACTCTACCTTCATGCTGTATTGTTTTTCAAGAAAAATTCTTGATAAAGGGGATTGATGTATTTGAAGTTTTTATCTAGTATTCTCAAAGCTATAGATTGTTTCTTGAATTTGATCTTTACTTCATTCTTAACACATTCATTTTTTTTAAGTTTTGATCTTCTTTGCCCTTGTCCCTTTCCTGTTACCCTGAGTAATCTTGTTGGGTGTTCTTTCACTGTGTACTTTCTGCTCAAATCATGTGTACTGGGATTGTAGGAAGGGAGTCTTTTTAATTTATGAAATTGTCTAGTTGTATTGAGGTTACACAGTGTACCTGCTTCAGAATGTTACTGATCCAGTTATTTCATTTACTATCAGGATATTTTATAATAAGATCCAGTTTTCAGTCAGATTTTTAAATATATTTTCCTCATTTTTATCGCTGTCTAAATGAGTACCTTCTTTCTGTTATATTCATAGATGCATAATTTGTTTGTAATAACTTTGTCACTAAAATAGTGAATTGTTCTAAAGACTCAAATACATTTTTAATTAAAGTAATTAGGTCATCTATTTGGGAATAATTTTAAGTAAAATTGATCTTACTTGTGTGGAACTAACAGCTTAATTTATTTCTTTGACATTTGATCACCTTCTTATTACAGTTTTCACATTTTTAGCTATCCCTAGATTTTCCTCTACCATTTGTCATTTAGTTACTATTTTATTACCTGTTTTTGCATTTTGATAATCATAGAGTTTATTGTGTACTTCTCATGTGTGATTGGGAATCTTTCTTAAAATTCCCATTTACATATACATACACATAATAAAATTGCATTTTTATAAAGAATAAATGCTTCACTTTTGAAGTAGGAAACTTTGAAATTAGTACAGCTAACATTTTTGTAGAGATCATTTTAACTTTCTGTTAAATCATTAATTTTTATAAGTACATCATTTACAGTGTTTTAAAAGCACACTTAATGAAAATATTTCAAAACTATGGTCTCTTTTATTTTAAATGATAGCCTTTATTGAAATAGTACTCACTGTAACTAATGTAGTTTTACAACCATTCTGATGCTGTTTTGAAAGCAAACTGTTTCCTAATAATATATTAGTTCATTTTTTTCTTTTCTCCTAATTTTTAGATTTAGTATCTCTGAAAAAGTGACCCTTTTCTCCCATAGATTCACAGATGCTGCTGGTGAAATGAGCTGAAACCTCCAAAGAGAGAGAGTTCTCATCATCTCTTTCAACCTTGCCCTTAAACTAATTGCTGTCTTTGGGTGACTGCTCCCTACTCTCTGTTTTGGAGTCTCAAGCCACTGTGGCCACAGGTGAATGAGCCTGGCTTGAAAATGTGCCTCTTCTATAGGCACAGACGAAAAAAAGGCAAAACTAAATGAAGTCATCTGTTGGGCCTCCTGTTGTAGTTATGAGATCGTTTTCTGGAATTCTATGTATCAGCAAAGCTTAATAAAATAGTTTTGGGGTTTTGTTTGTTTTGTTTTTCTTTTGGTTGCTTGGTATCAGTTTGTGAAATAAGTGAGATAATATTTTTTCAGACCTATGTGAAAAGCCAGGATAAACAGTTTGCAGCAGCCACTATTCAGACGATAGGCAGATGTGCCACCAACATCTCGGAAGTCACGGACACCTGCCTCAATGGCCTGGTCTGTCTGCTGTCCAACAGAGATGGTGAGTCCTCAGCTTCATCTCATCTTCAGCTGGGTGGTAGTTTGACTATTCCTGATATGGTCTTCGAGTTGTAACCTTCTGTTACGTTGTAGTTTTCCCTGTATATTAGTAGTATGATCACAATAAGTACATTTGACAATTAACTAGTAAGCAGTACATATTTGTCTTAGCTCGACTAGGAAAGCTTCATTCTTCACTGATCACCTTCATTGTAATTTTTCCATAAAAAATCTTTTACTGCTTTTTAATAACGTGTAAGTCATGCATCATATTGGGTTTACCTGCAGAGGGTGCTAAAAGCAGGCAAATGACTTGATAGCATGGAGAAATGGCTAGATCAAAAAGTGCTTAACTGTGTACTTTCAACTTTTTTCTCTCCCAGAAATTCACCCTAATAATTTTATCAAAATTAAGCAAGATTTGAAAGCCATCAATGTGGACAGCTTCATGTTTTTAAGCTGAGCGGCATGCTGAGAAACTAAATAAGTGATATTCAGCAAAATACATACTCTAGATTTTATAGTGTTCTGAGTGACATGTTAGTTCTTTCTGTGGTTTATAGGTTTAAAACAAATATGGACATATTGAGGGAAAAAAATTAGCTTTTTATTTTTAAAATAATTTATTAGGAGACTCCTTATGTATTTGATTATAATAAGATTCTTTTTAGGAAAAGCATAGTTTTTATGTAAAATAATTGAAATTATTTGTGAAATTTTAAATATAATTATGTCTTATCCAGCTACAGGCTTACCTCACACAGCGGCCATAAAGTGAAATATAACAAAAGTTGATTGTTTTATTTGAAAAATAGTTAACCACAATAATCCTGCTATTTTTCAGACTGTACATAGATTATTTTTCCCACGAAGATCTTTTTAGAAAACTACAACGTTGTACTTCTGATAAAAAAGAAACAAAATTTATTTCCAAATAGCACTGACTTTTGTTTTAAACCCAGTATCATACACTTAAAGTTGTAAACTCAAGATATTAGGATGACCAGAACATTTTCTTACATGCAGGATTAAAACTCCAAATAAGTACCAACCAAAATTATCAAGGAAATGTATTAAATTTTTCTTTGTCTGTTGAAGGTTAAACTAGAGGAGTTAAAATGACAAATGTCACATATTTTTATTTCTACTTTGAACAATAGCCTCCTTTTTGTCTATTCGTAGGTCACACTTTAAAATGTGACTTTAAAAACATGTTTTTGGTTTTCCTGTATGTTTAATGATGACATTCTCCAGACCAAATGAAACATTTCTTGGGAAAATAGCTCCAAAACGTTAGATATTATGAGCCAAGCTCTATTAGGGTCATTGTTCCTTTAAAATTTAGTTACATGCATAAAGCACCAAAAATTAATTAGAACACTGATACTTCATACAAATACAAAAATCATGTTTTCTCAGTTTTGTATTCCTTTTATTTGGTGTGAAATTTTTAAGCTATAGATTTTAAAGCAATTATTTTGGCTTCAACTTTGTAACAGTAATTTTTACAAAAAATATTTTTGTTGACTTTAAAAGATATTCCTATAGCATCTTAAAGAGACTAAGAATAAAATACTTTATGAAATAATGGGAGGCTAATAAAATCTGCCGTCACTGTACACAATCTTAGGCAAAAGGCCAAGAAGCGATTGCAGTTACTTTCAAAAGGTGGAAAGATTTACTTAATTCTAATATGTAAGCTTTTGTTTTTGGTAAATTAAAATTCTCTTTTAGTCACGAGTTTTTTTTTTCCCCCATGGTGCAAATATTAACAAATGTAAATTGAATTGTTTAGGTTCTAGTTGCACAATCATCCTTAGCCTGTAATGCCCAATTGATTATCTTTTTGTCATCTGTGCTGCACTTTTGGGGGTATAGATATTCCTTGCCTTGTGACTCCATTTGTCCCAGTAAAACCATCATAAATTGCAGATACCTTAAATGAAAACTCCGTTGACCGGCGTCCTGGTTTAGCCGTGCACGTGCACACACCTGCACAGAGCACGGCCTCTCTCCTGTGGTCCTGGGCCTGTCTGACAGCACTGCAGGGACTGTGCTGCACGTCGTTTGCGCTACCTCGGGAGAAGACTGAAAATCGAAATACCAAATGTGGTTTCCAGTGAATACATACATCAATTTTGCTATCCATTAAAGTTGAAAAAAAATCATAATTTAGGAACTATCTATAGGATGGAAGTCTGACTCGATGACAGGAAGACATCAAACAAGTTTATATTAAAATCAGTAATACTAATAGTATGTTTAACTTTAAAATGATCAGTACTGACAAAAAGCCCTTCTTAACAATTGTTTTTTTTTTTTTTAATCTTTGTCTTTTTGAGACAGGGTCTCGCTGAGCAGTTCAGGCTGGCCTTGAGCTCATTTTGTAGCCCAAGCTGATTTCAAACTTGGAGCGATCCTCCTGCCTGAGCCTCCTGAGTGCTGGGATTACAGGCGTGTGCCACCATGCCTGGTTTAGAGAACCCTTCTTATTAAAGGAATAATGGGAATAAACTCTATGAGTGAAGTCTCAGCTTTTTGAAATTTGTAAGATATTTTGAGGCTCTGAAAATCTGTCTTTTGATTTCTTTATGGTGAAATTAATACCACATCCTCTCTTCAGACACTGTGCCTTTAAACTTGAGCAGCATTTAGACTGGGTTGTTTATGCTTATATTTAGTATGTTTTGGTTGGACTTGTAGTACCCCCAACTCCTGTATTGTTGACTTTTTCCTTGTTGGCACAGGGAAAGCCTTTCTAAGAAGACTTAAAACTTGCCCTAGAAGAGTTCATGATCACTGTTTAAGATCAACTTGATAAGCATATTGTTGTAGTCAGGGGTTACAGGGAGAACAGCTGCATACAGGACACAGTGTTTGTAATACTGTTATATAATAGTCACCCAGAGTTATACACAAGAAAGTGCAGGAAAATCTGTCCACAACACTAAGACCCAGGATATTTAGCCGAGGGCCTGGATCCCACAGCAGTGTCCTGCGTGAGTCCCACTAGAGACTCAAAACACATGACAATGCCTCCCACAGTACCAACTGGGAATCTAAGAGCCCACAATAAGGACTCACGCCAGTCTATTTACGGTTCTATGCTGGGACGGCCAAAGGTCAGCGGTGGAACTAGAAAGTCTATGCCAGTGGGGTGAAGGAGCTGTGCAGTGGGTTGAGGGTCACACTCAAAGGAAGAAGCAGGGCTGCCCTGAAGAGCGCCACAACCATCCTCAGCGGCAACGAGGTCCCGTGCTCCTCTGATGATGAGGACAGTTGAGCACAGGTCAGGAAGCCCAGCGTGACAAGCTTCTGCAGCACACAGCTTCCCCTCCGGAGCCAGGAAGTGGTGCACAATATGAGGAGCAGAGCTCCCCCAGAGTGAACCACAGTCACTCGCATAGATGAGGTCCCGAGCTCCCCCGATGGTAACGGCCGAATCCATATTGAGGAAGCCAGCATGATAATCACCCCTGGGAGAACCGTCAGCTCAAAACAGCAATTCTAGAAAGAACCCACAATGCCTCCCTCTTCTTTTCCGCATCTCTATTTATGCTGGCAACTTTATTCAGGTGGAGCATCTTTACTCAACACCAGCTGACTTAATTCAGCCGGTGCTAAGTTGACCACCAGTTTTTAATCCATAACACATATTTTTAAAGGATCTCTAGTAAGAGAAATTTACATTTTTGTTGATTTAGGATAATTTAAGTGCTAAGATAATTCATTTTAGGTAATATTAACAAAGTTTGCTCGTCTAAATAATCTTATGGCTACTTGCTATAAACTAAAAGAACTGGAATGCAAGCCGGGCGTGGTGGCGCACGCCTTTAATCCGAGCACTCGGGAGGCTGAGGTAGGCAGAGCATTGTGAGTTCGAGGCCGCCTTGGGCTACAACGCAGCGCAAGGCCAGCCTGAGTTACATAGTGCGACCCTGCCTCAAAAAACCAGGGCCGGGAGTTTGGCTCAGTGGCTTAAGCACCTGCCCTGGCAGGCGCAAGGCTGTGAGTTCAATCCCCGGTGCCGCAAAAAAAAAAAAAAAAAAAAAAAAAAAAAAAAAAAAAGAACTGGAATGCAAGACTGCTGTTAAATTTTGTTGAAACATTTACTGGGGACTTGAATCAGTTGAGGCACTTAATAAATGTTGAATATAATGAGATACTCAGTTAACTTATAAAAGTTTCCTGCCTTCTCTCACAGTCTGGTGGAAGAGACAGTAGTATAAAGTATTATGCTCTTCCCTTCTGTTGACCACTTACTCTGCTACCAGCCGTTTGCTTACATGTAACTAGACTGTTTGAATTACGTGTAATTGCTAGACTGTTCGCTTACATGTAACATGTAGACTGTCGGAATGTTCATGCTTTCTAGAGAAATTATTCAGTGCACCTGTACTGCAGACTCTTCATTTGTGAAATGGGGATACAGTAGATTCTGCTTCTCAAAGTTACAACCTTAAAGATTTTGTTGAGAACAAGGAGGAAACCTAGGTCCAGAACATTGGATCATTTTGTACTTCTGGTAGAATACCATTGACAACCAGGAAGTAGCATAAAGGAGAAGTGAGGTCAGTTACTTGAACCAACAGGCACCTGTGGTAGGCAGAATACAATAATGGTCCCCAAAGATAATCCTAATGCCTGCAGCCTGTGACTGTGTTACCTTATGTGGCAGAAGGGGTTTTGCAAAGTTCTAGAGAGAGGGAGATTATTTGGATTGCCCTAGAGTAGTAAAGTGTGGGATCCATGTCAGAATAGAAGACAAGAAAGTCAGAGCCCCCACAAGTAATGATCAGAGTGCTAACTACTTGGAAGTGGCCAGGGGCCAAGGTAGGTGGCTGTCTCCAGGAGCTGGCAAGGTGAGGGACCCGCCCTCCATGGCACCTGCAGAGGGGTGCGCCTCTGTTCTGACACCTTGATTTTAGCCCCATTGGTCTGTGTTAGACTTTGGACTCCAGAACTGTAAGATGATACATTTGTATATTTATGCTGTTTTAAATTAGTAAATTTGTGGTAATCTCTGACAGCAACAATAGGAAATCAGCTTACCAGCAAAGGATAAACGACGCCTCATGTCTGCGTCAAGCATTGGACCTTCTTCTGCTTGTAAATAATTCAACTATGCAGCGCTTCTCCCTGGGGCCATTTTTTTGTTTGTTTTTATTTTTGTTTTTGTTTTTGTTTTTGTTTTCAAGACAGTCTCACTAGGTAGCCCAGGCTGGCCTTGAACTCTTGGTAATCCTCTTGCCTCAGCCTCATGAGTGCTGATACTACAGGTGTGCACCACCATGCCCAACAAGCCCATTTTATAATAATAATAATAATAATAGTAATAATTTTGTATATGTATATATTTCCTAATCCATTTTATTTCAAGGATAAAAAGAAACAAAAGTAGAAAAAAAAACTACAACAAAATTTTAAAACACATCAATTGGGGCAACAGTGGTTTATACATTGTGCGTTGTCATCCTCAAATCATTCACCCAATAATATTTTTGAAATGCATTTTTATATTGGGTTCTTTATAACTACAATTAACCATATTTTCCTTTGCATAGTAATGTTTTACATAACCATTTTACTTTTCCTACTGAGCATAAGTCTGATGACAGAAGAGTCCGATTTTTCTCCATTATAGCACTAAGTGGTGGTGTTACGGTTTAGATCTAAGATGGCTCTGGAGCCTCTTGTGGTCAGAAGGTGATTGGCTATATGGGTGGTGTAGCTGCCTGCTGTTAGGGGTGGGGAGAGGTGGGCTGCTATGGGCGTCAGTTGGAAGGGTGCACCTCCCTTCCCAGCTGCTTCCTTGAGTCTGTGCTTCCTGGCCACTGTGAAGCAAGCAGCTTCTCCTCTGCCATGCTACTGTTACATCTTTGGAGCCAGACAACCAGGGACTGACCTATGAGGCCAAATAAACCTCCTCTTCTTTAGGTTGAGGGTGTCAGGTTTTGTGTGCCAGTGACAAAAGTGACTGAGATGTGTGGTGACATGTCATAGTAGCATCTGTTTGTAAAAGCACACAAAATAAGCTGGGCGTGGTGGTGCATGCCTTTAATCCCAGCACTTGGGAGGCTGAGGCAGGAGGATCATTGTGAGTTCGAGACCAGCCTGGGCTACAAAGTGAGTTCAAGGCCAGCCTGAACTGCATAGTAAGACTCTGTGTCAAAAAATAGGGCCGGGGATTTAGCTCAGTGCCTGCCTGGTAGGTGTGAGGTTGTGAGTTTGATCCCCGGTACCAAAAAAAAAAAAAAAAAAAAAAAAAAAAAACAAAACAAAAACACAGAAAATAATTACAGGTAGAATGCTACTTCGTTGTTGAGTTTGAATTCTGAAAAGTCATGCATTTCCTGTAAGTCTCTCTCTATTCGCCTTCATGTAGTGATAACTAATAAGGTACCTTATGTCACTGTGGGAGGAACACGAAGCCTGACATTTCATAAGCTACAGCATTAATCAGTTAACTGTCAGTTACTTATATTCCTTAGTTTAAATGGACAAAGAGGTATACAGTTTGAAATACATATGTTTAATAATGATTAGCGTGATGATAAATTTTGTTTATATTCTTAAAAGGAACTACATTACAAAGTGTATTTTTAAAAAATATCAGGACACAAGTCTTGATATTCCAGAAAGCCAAACCTTAAAAACGAATGAGTAAAACAAACCTTTGTAATGTATACCAGAGGGATCTCTAATATCTTTGAAGCTTCGTTAATTTAATAAATATCAATTATAAGTAAAGGCAGTGTTATTTCTTCGCCATCAGCAGCATTAACAATATTTTATGTAAGAATCATTCTCAAAGGGCAGGTGCTGCTTAGCTGTATACATTTTCATTCTGTGCCACCAAAATGGTAACTGTAGACCAGTGATTAGCTACTTTTGAGTGATAACTCAATCCCAAATTCCAATTTGAGGATCTTCTATATTCGTTAGGTCCTGGCAAGAAACAGATGGCACATTGAGAAGTGGCTGATTAAAGAGAATTGACGGCAGGGACTGTTACATGAGGCGTGGGAGGGATTGAGGGACACCAGCAAGGTATAATGTGACACCCTGGGTCAGTGCCAGCAGTAGTGAGAGTCTTCACTGTACCAGGATTGAAGGGAAGGGGTGTGAGTAGAGGCAGTTACCAAGTGCTGCCGGGAGAGAGCCCCTCGCAGGAGTGAGGACTTCAGTAGGAGAGCGAAATGCTACCAGGGAGGCTGTGGGGCAGGCATTGCCTCCGCCTGCAGGTGCTTCCCGCTGGCTAAGCACAGGTAGAGGCCAGGGCCAAGGCAGTCTGGCCGATGCAGCCGCAGGTCAGCCTCGGAGGGCAGACTGGCAGAGTAGACTCATGGGACAAGTGGAGACAATCCAGCTTCCAGTCCTACTCCTTCTGGCTTGGCTGGCTGTGCTCTTTCTACGGCAGCACCTTTCCACTGACAAGTAATGCTCTCTGTGTAATCACCTAATGAAACTTTGAAAGTTACTGTTTTCTGTAGAACAGGGAAAAGTTTTAGATTGTGTTTGATTACAACTAAATAAATGGTGGGAATGAAGAGCAATATTTGAAAGTTAAAAGCCAGAGACACTGTACACTGTGGGAGCAGCGTAGTCCAGCCTCAGTTGCTTTCTGGATGCAGAACAGCACAGACGGGGGTAACAGCTAAGAGAAGGTAACAGAGGTTAGAGATTAAAGTTAACTCTTTTACTTAAGACACGCTCTCCAAAGGAGTCTGTGAGTACATTTATAGTTACAGTTTTCACCTAATCATTTAAGGTTTGTAGGATGTTTTGCTAATTTGAGTTTCTATTTTGCCAAGAATATTACATATGTTTGATGTGAATACTCTCTGTCTCTTTCAGAAATAGTTGTTGCAGAAAGTGTGGTTGTTATAAAGAAATTACTACAAATGCAACCTGCACAACATGGTGAAATTATTAAACATATGGCCAAACTCTTGGACAGTATCGCTGTGAGTATCCTTGAAGAAGATGTTTGCTGAGTTCTCCTGAATTTTAGTCAGTGGATTATAGTCTTGTTAAAATAAATGATTGTGTTCAAGTGTAGTAGTTAAGAGAGTTTAGTTTCTGCATCCAGATTCTGACTCTGAGGTTTCTTGCTGTGTTGGAGGGAGTTATAGATCTGAAAAGGGCCAGGGACAGAATGGACTCCACAACGTTGGGTTGAAATTGGAGAGAGCAGCGTGAGCTTCACAGGTTTCTGTGTGGAGATAACTAGATGTTACATGAGAGTCTCTCTATACATACGCACATAAACACATACTTGTGTGTATGGTGTATGGCTCTACGCTCTGTTATATGTTACATATGCATGTGTAAATGAGTGTACAAGTATCTGTATCTTAGGGTTGTGCTTTACGGTTTAGAAACGCAACACCCCATTGCAAATGAACATACGTCATGCCTAGATCTTATTTTGATTTTTTATAGAGATATAGTTTCGTACCATGAAATTTACCTTTTGAAGTATGTAATTCATTGGAATTTGGTATATTCATGAGGTTGTATAACCATCACCATTATGTAATTGCAAAACATTTTCGTTACCCAAAAGAAAAAAATCTCATACTTCAAACTCCTTAGCCTCCTTTCCTCTGTTCTCTAGCCACTACTAATCTGCTTACTATCTCTGCAGATTTGCCTATCCCAGGTGTATCGTATAAATGAAACACTGTAGTATGTGGACTTTTGTTTCTGGCTGCATTCATTTAACATGTGTTTTTGTTTGTTTTTTCTTTTTCTTTTTTTTTTTTTTTTTTTTTTTTTTTTTTTTTTTTTTTTTTTTTTTTTTTTTTTTTTTTTTTTTTTTTTTTTTTTTTTTTTTTTTTTTTTTTTTTTTTTTTTTTTTTTTTTTTTTGAGACAGGGTCTCACTGTGCAGTTCAGGCTGGCCTTGAGCTCACTTTGTAGCCCAAGCTGGTCTTGAACTCACAGCAATCCTCCCGCCTCAGCCTCCTAAGTGCTGGGATTACAGGTGTGCACCACCATATTCCAGCTATTTAACGTGTTTTTAAGGTTTGTGCATGTTGTAAGGTGTAGTAATACTTTGTTGCTTTTCATGGTAGATCTTGGCTTTAAAATATGATTCTATACTTAGAGAAATGGCAGATTTGAGTGCAGGTATACAAAAAGAACAAGTTGAATTTAGAATATCTTATCACATAAATAAATAAATACATAAATAAGTAAATGCAAAGAAGTGCTTACAAAATGATAGAGACACATCAGAAGGACACCAGAGCTAGCCAGCGTAAGGGCTCACCTACCTCTCACACACTGGCCAACTTCAGCAATAAAATAAATGATAGTAAAAGGATTATAAATTACTGAATTAGGTAAGAATCCGTAAATCCATGCTAGATGGATGATGGGTAGATGAATGCATGAATGAGAGTGAGTGAGTGAATGAATGAAAAGGGGGGAAGAGGGAGCTCTTCCTTACAGTTCAAGAAGAGCTAATAAAAATGTAGAAGGAGTGATGGAATTAGAATATTATTGTCTGCCGCCATCACAGTGATTAGTCTGGTAGGAATTATATATATTTTTAAAGAATTATTAACAGATGCTAAAACTAGCAGGAGAAAATTTGAGGAACGACAGTACAGTCTCAAAGTATAACTTTGTAAGCTACTTACTAATTACAGAGGTTAAAATAGTGACCCACAGTGGAGAAGCATGACAGACATTACTGTAACCAGAGTGAACCCCACCAGTGTTGAGACCGGGTATTTTCTGGTAGGAAAAACCTGCATCAAGGCTGTTGCATGCATGCCCGAGGTGTGGACTTGGTCATTAGGAAGCATGTCAGACCCGTGCATGTAGAGGTATTCTGCAGCAAAATTGTGCTGTTTCAAAGTGTCGATGTCATGAATTGCAAAGAATAACTTAGGTAGTTTTTCAGATTAAAAGAAAGTAAAAGGACACTGTGATACTATGCAACATACAATTTGGGGTTTTCTTCTGCCATAAAGGATTAGTATTATAGGGGTAGCTGGCAGAATCTCAAAATCTGAACATGGGCAATATTGATTTAGTTTAATGTCCTGATTTAAAAGCTATTCTGTTGTAGTTATGTAAGAGCATTTCTTTTTTTGAGGAAGTTTACATACAAGTATATTGGAATGTAAGGCATGTCTACAACTTTTATTAAAAAAATAAAATGTGTGTGTATACCTAGAAAAATAACACAAATTTAGTAAAATGTTCATATTTGGGGAGTTTGGGTGAAGGGTATCCAGCAATTGTTGCAACTGTTCTGTGAATCTGAAATTATATAAAAATTAAATTTGGAAAATATTAATCCTGACAGACACTTCTGACTCTGTGTCCTTGCATTAAAATCTCTGTGCCTCACCTTTCCTACCTGTAAAATTTCGATAGTGAAAGAACCTGTGCTCTATGGGATTGCAAGGATTCCGTCGGTTAATGCATGGGATGCTCTTAGCCCCTTGCCTGACTTCCTCTAGTGGTGCTGCCTGAGGATTTGCTGGTCTGTCCAACTTCGTGCTCTTCTTCTCTTCAGAGCTAAAGTTTCTGAAGAAACTTTCTGAGAAGAATTTTATGTCCTTAAGTTTCACTCTTCAGCCCATCACAGTCTGATTTTTTTTTTTATTTGAGCGAAGAAAAACAAAACAAACAAGAACTACAACAACAACAACAAAAAAACGACATATATAGTAAAAACAACAAGCAAAAGAGACAAGCAAACAACTAGAGTAAATACACAACATTGCAGGTTTACAAAACCGGAAGATAGAAGCTTGACAATGGTTGCAATTTGCGCATCGTTATCTTTAAAATGGTTTCTTACATTAACAGATATAGACATGCAAGATTGAT